>CANYCX010536458.1:0-26122 GCA_948193385.1 Breynia disticha f. nivosa
TATGTTCAGTCCTCCAATCTTGCTCAGTGTCAGTTGGAAGCTACTGATAAGGAATAGTACATCACTATTGAGGTTCCTCAGAGCCTCATCAATGAAGCAAGACGAAAGGGTTATACTCACTTCCATTGGGGAGCAGTAAGACTACTGCTTTCTTATCATGGTCGCAAAGGTTGTCCAGTAAAAGCTAGGATGGCCTTATTGGATACTCGAGTCAAGGAATACCAGTATGCAGTAATTGGTTCAGTATTAACCACTTTAAATACTGGAACCATCATGGCTACCTTTTATCCTAACTTTGTGATGAGTATTATAGATCCAAACTTATCCAGAGGATTAAAGGTACAAGTGCAAGTTGATGGGGTTGAACACATAGCATCCTTATAGATTGTAACACTGCACCATCAGGTCATCTATCGGATTCAAGATCATGCTATAGATCTTGCTGGCTATGGAACTTCTAAAGAAGCACTATTTGTTCTCTCTGAGACAACAGAAAAGGTTCCCACTATAGTCACTGCCCCTAGACAAATGGACAGAAAGATTCTTCTAGAGTTGATTCTAGAAACATGGCTTACTAATTATGAGAAGCTGATGCAAGTAGAAAAGCCAGTCACGTCCAATGATTACACCATCAATAAAAGGGCAGATGGTACTGTAGAGACTCGCTACAGTATATCCGATAAGGGAGAAAGTTCAGCACCTCCCATTTTCAGAACCATTTCAATGATTCAACCTGTGAGATGTGATCGATGGACATTTCATATAGTTTGAGTCCAATGGACGTCTTGTCTACACTAACAGGATCGATGGACATTTCATTTGGGATGTTGATCCCAACATGTGTGTTCCTGACTATCCATGTTAGGATGATTATGGTTGTTACCCAGATGAGTGTGACTGTGTAGAGATTCCAGTCAAGAAGGGAAGGCTGAAGAAGCCTCCTTGTGGTAAGCCTTCATCTCGAAGGAAATCTGATGATGATGATGACACTCCTCCTAAATCAAGATGGATCGGTATTTGTGAAGATACCACGAGGAAATCAGATACAAAGCTTGCAGAGGAATGGAAGAAGAAGATGCCTCTTCCAATCTATCAGAAAGCTTTAAGCATCTTGAGAAGCCTTAAAGAAGAACTTCCTGCTGATCTAAAGGCTCAGACATCATCACATACTTCCACCACAACAGTAACCACTATAGCTGATTCATTAGCTATTTCATCAGATGATTGTACCTCGGTACAACAAGGCTGTGGATCTAATCAACCTCCAGCTCCATCTACTCCTGGTACCCCGGTACCCAACATTGCACACTGTGCAGTCTCCAGTTCCATCAACTACTGATATACCTGTGCCTCGACTTTCTGCACCTATACAGATCTCAGCTCTGACTCCAACAGTCTTTAGCACTCCGGTGCTGCAGTCCTGTACATCTATGCAGGAAGCTACTCCAGTTGCTTACAACCATAAGCAACAATGTTGTATTCCTATATAGCCTCCACAACCAGTTCTTCCAGTCAATCCAGTTGTTGTTCCATGCTTTATGGCTTCACCAACACAGTAATTCACTCTTTTCACTACTGACAATGAAGATGAGTATCCTTCTTTGGTCCCTCAGATTTCCAAAGGTTTAGCTCAGAGACCTACCATTAAGCCTAATACTGTCAAAGCAGATGGTTCTTTTGAGCCTTTGTCTTAAGTTGAAGAAGTGCTTAATTGGCAGTGTAAAAGCCACATAGCTAAAAAATGCTAGTTGAAGAAACAAGATGATAAACTGGACAAGATTCTTAATGTTGTGGAAAGACAAGAATCTTCTCTTAGATCTGTTGATAAAAAACTACAGGAGATCAGATCTCAGTTGGAAAGTCAGATTGCCAGCTTAGAAAAATCTCTTCTTAGAATGATCATGAAAAAGGACTTCTCTGAAGAATTTACTCGAAAGGAGGTTGAGTTAGAAAGACTCAAGAAAGAAAGAGATAGAATGGCAACAGAACTTTAAAGGCCCTCTTTCTATGAAGCACCACGACATTTTTCCCTCCGAAGTTCTTTGAGTTCTTCCCCTCCAAAAGTTCAGGGTTTCATGGCCTCTGCCAGAAGGCAACAACCCATTTCATTGATTTCTTCCACTTTTCTTGAGTTTGAAGCCTTCAAGAAGAAGAAAGCTGAAGCCAAAAGGAGAAGGAATGAGAAGAAAAGGAGAAGGTTGAAGACTATGTGACTAGTCTTGAAGATACTCAACCAAGTAAGGCTACACAGCCTTCTGGGTATCTAGCAGCCTTAAAATTAGATTCTCAACCTAGAATACGATACATGAGTTTGGTGTTTTAAGATGCCCAAGATCCAGAACAAGATGTTCCCATAATCCAGAACAAGATGTTCCCATGATCAACTTAGCCAGATAATCTTTTGAGTCTAGTGACTCAGAGTCTACAACTAGAGGTTCTTCATCATCCTCAGAGGAATTCTCTAAAGCTACAACCAGAAATTCTTCACCATCCACCACTGAAGAAGTCTCGAATGAAGAAGAAGAATCTGACACAAATGATCATGATTATTCAGAACCCACTGAATCTGAACATTATGATACTTCATAACCCTCCAATGATTTTGAGGAAAATTATGCAGATATCTCCAACATTTTTATGTCATTCCCTACCAGGGATACTACTATGGGAGAATCATATGGAACACATGTAGATTCTGAAGAAAATGAAACAGCCCATTTCTAAGGGCTTTAATCTACACCTCCTCCAAAAAAGCCACCAAAAACTGGAGGACCATGGTTCACTTTTGATGATGTCCCTGTATTCAAAAGAAGGGACAGTATGAATGAGAACAGTGCATGGACTGATCTTCAAAGGTCTAAAGAGGGTGCTCATTCAGAAGATATTCTTAAAGAATTAGCATCCAGATTTATTGGTACTCTCAGAGACTGGTTTGTTGGTTTAGGAATTAATAACCAACTAATGTTCACTGGTGTGACGATTGAAGAAGCACTCACTCTAATCTATAGTGAGTTCATTAGAGACACCAGTATTGATGCAAAGAAAAGAGAACATGAGTACTACGAAATAAAATGTTGTTCTCTATCAAAGTCTGATTTGTATAAACATTATACAAGGATGGCAAAAGTCTATTACCAACTAGGTGGTGTTGGTAGCAGAGAGTTGGAACATGTTTTCATCACCTCTTTCCCAAAAGAGATACAGCCAAAACTTTCTAGGCAAATTCAATTGTCTGGTAGAGAGATTCAGACGCTTGGACTTGGTCAAATTCTCCAGTTTGTAAAAAATGCTATTGACAAGATCTGTAAACAGAAGAAGTTCTTCAATTGGTTCTCAAAAGACAGACAAATAAGAACAACTTGTGATCGTTCTTATCTACAAATCAAGTGCAAGAGAAAAGATTGTTCGTGCAGACATGGCAAAAAGAAAAATCACTTTTCTAAGCACTTTGTCAGAAGATCAAAAGGATCCAAGTCTCGAAGAAGAAGGAGAGGTTCATCTAGATATCGTTCAAGAAAAGGCAGGCCTTGCTATTTTAGAAGAAAGACAACGAGAGTCAAGTCTGATCGTTGTTTTATCTGTGGCCAAAAAGGGCATTATGCCAAGAATTGCCCTAAGAAGGAGAAATCTGCTAGGATGATTCAACAGGTCTTAGCTATTGATCCTTTCAATCCAGATGAAGATCTTGAGTCAATTTTCTCAGAACAAAGTGACGCTGATAAAGGACATACAGTATTTTCCTATGTCACTTTTGACTCAGAACCTGAATAAGACGTACAGTCTGACGATAGTGGAAGTTCAGTTTCCACTCACTACCATGCATCTATGGGAGTATTTCTATGCCTCAAGATTGAGCCAACTCCTTTGGCTCCTCATGTTGAGCTATTAGTGTTTAAATCAAAGTTTGATCAACTTGTGAAGGCAATTGGACTTATTGTTACAGGAGCATCTTTCACCATGATCAATCCTCATATTGTTCCAGGTTTTTGGAAGAAAGAAGAGCAACATTTTCTTACTGCTGATGGAAAATCACTCATCATAGAATATGTTTTAAAATAACCTATTGGGATATCAATCTTCCCAGGTCAGGTTACATGGATGAAGGTGATTGGCACAAAATTAACGGGAAAAGATGTTCTTATTGGTTTTAACTTTATTGGCAAAATCAACAGGATGAACATTAGCAAACAGGGTTTATCCTACAAGAGACAATTTAAGCCCTACACTAATGTCCACAACCTTTTCCTAGAACAAGAAGAACAGAAAGCAAATCCTACTGATCATCCACTCATCAAGGAGTATAAACATCTGTTCGTAGAGAGTCATGCTAGCTTTACACATCCTAATCCTTTGTGGAAGAATCCTGATTTCTTTGTCAGGTTGCCCTTCAAGAAGAATGAGGAAATCAATCCAACAAAAGCTAGTCACAGTGGAATGACTCCGTCTAACTTAAAGCTTGCCAAAGAAGAATGCCTGCAGTTACTTCAGCAAGGCCTTATAGAAGCTACCACAAGCAATTGGGCTTGTCAAGCTTTCTATGTGAATAAAAGATCTGAGTAGATCAGAGGAAAGAAAAGGCTGGTCATTGACTATAAGCCTTTAAACATTTTTCTCAGGGATGATAAGTTTCCACTTTCGAGAATTCAGTCCCTACATGTTCACCTGCACAAGGCTAAGATCTTCTCAAAAGTTGATCTTAAGGCAGGATTTTGGCAACTGGGTATTCACCCTGATGATAGACCAAAAACAGAATTCTGTATTCCTACTACATAGTATCAATAGAGAGTTATGCCTTTCGGTTTGAAAGTAGCCCTGTCCATTTTTCAGAAGGTCATGCTCAAGATCTTTGAGCCCATCCTCCATACAGCACTGGTCTACATCGATGATATTAACTATTCTCTGAGGATCTAAATGCTCATGAAGGCCTACTTCACCAGTTCATGCAGCTTGCTGATAAGTATGAGATTATACTATCCAAAAAGAAAGCATTTTAGTTCAGCTCGAGATAGAATATCTTGGATCCATCTTCAAAGATGAACACTATGCAATTGGGCCTCATTTGGTTGAGGGTTTGGCCCAATTTCCTGATGAGAATCTCAGCAAAAAAGAGATTATGAGTTTTCTGAGAACAGTCAATTATGTCCGTAACTTCCTTCCAAAGGCAGCACAGTACACTTCACAGCTGTCAAAGATGTTGAAAAAGACAGCCCCACCTTGGGGTCCTGTAGAGACAACAACTGTAAAGCAGCTAAAGCTACTTTGCTCAAAGCCTCCACCTTTAAAGATTCCCAGTATGGGAAAAAGAGTGTTACAGACAGATGCTAGTGATGAATATTGAGGTACAGTTCTCCTTGAAGAAAATGACAAAGGAAACAGAGAATACTGTGGCCATGCAAGTGGACAGTTTTCTAACTCAGAGAAGCATTACCACACTGTGTACAAAGAAATCTTAGCCGTCAAGTATGGAATCAAGAAATTCTCTTTCCATCTGATTGGGCACAGATTCTTAGTGGAAATGGATAACTCGCCCTTTTCGAAAATTCTGGATTTCAAAAATAAGAAAATCCCAAGTGGACAATGCATTCATCTGAAAGATTGGTTCAGTCGATATGAGTTCGACGTGAAACATATAAAAGGAGACCACAACACCATTGTTGATTATCTTTCTCGTCCTATAAAGAAATCTCAAGCTTATCTCCTTTCTTCTCACCCACAGTCCCAGAATCCTATACCTCTAGTTCTCATGGTGACTCCTCTTTACAACATTGCAATGGAAAAAAGACTTCACCCACTTGGAATTGAAGAATATCCAAAAACTCCGGAGTACATGAAACTCTATGCACAACACCACATAGAACATTTTTGTTCTAGACTTCAGAGGTATATTTGACTACCCTAATACCTAGGTATTACATGTTTTTTCCACCATATGCTTTCCTCGCAAAGCCCTTCATATGGCTAGTTTCCTTTACTGGGGATTTTCTTTGGTTCCTTTGGTGTCTTATCACTCTATATAAGATAGCCATTGAATTCGACCCTGTAAAAATCCTTAAACATTTGAACACAAACTCGAAATGTCATTCTTTGGTTTGGACTTTTCTTGAATGGTTTGAAGAAATACCCACATGGAGAACCAGATTAGAAAATTCAATCAGACTGACCGAATACAACAAAACCCATCATTCCTCTCATGGATGGTACACTGAAATTTACATTTTTAACCGTCCCTATCTTGGAGACAGTACAGTCTTTTATACTTATAATCTGAGTTATTCCTGGAATATTATTCCCGGATCCATTAGAAGAAATTCTCAGATGAGAATTTCCCTGAAGGATTATCTATGTTCCATCAACCATTCACCTCCACCTCCTCCATCAATAAGGATAGTTGGATATCAATTTCAAGATCCTCCAACACAGGTTGTTTCAGGTATCCCAGTTCATTATGATCCCAGATTTCCTTAAGAACCTATTCAGAGCGATGAATTAATAATTGAAGAACTCGAGAAAATTGCTCCAATTATTGTTCCTCTAAGACACTGGTACAAGAGAGTATTACCATTTGATCAAGATGAGATTAATGCAGAAGATCATACATCCTCTTCTGAAGAAGAAGACCCTCTGCTTTATGATCATAATCATCTTGTTTTTGAACAAATTGAAGGAGGTACCAGAACCAGAATAGACAGTGGCATGTAGCTAAGCACATGGGAAAGCTACTTAGTTTGTTTGTTTGTGTGAGTCATGGTTTGTATCACTGTCAGGAATCTTATTTTGTTGATAAGATTTCATGTTTTAGTGCTTTACTTTTTAGTGGTCCATCAAGTGGTCCAAATTGTGTGTATTAAGCCACCTGTTTTGACTTTATGTCTTTTCTTTTCAACTTTGTGATTGATCGGATAAGATCAAATGTTTTTCATTTTACTTTTGAGTCACAGCCAGCTGTATCTTTTGGCTGTTTGTTTACTTTTAATGTACACCACAAGCAAACTCCACTATGCTTAGCTTTGTAATGAAGTGTATATAAGACTTCCGTGTGAAAGAATAAAATCAGACTAGATTTTAGACTAAAAAACTTCTAGTTCTTTTCTCTATGACTTTCTAAGTTTTCTTTTTTCTTTCTGAAATCCTGGAAGGGAATGAGAGAGCAACATAAATCTTAGTACGATCTTATCGTTATGAAAGCACTTCACTAGAGTTTTCTTCTTGGTGACTACTATACCAGTTCTTTTATTATTTGATGTCGTCCCTTGTATAGCTAGATACTTTCCGTGAGTAATCCAGAAGTAGTCCTGAGTAAGTCGTGACAGAAGGGCATAAGTCCACACAGGAAAAAAGGATGAAAGGGGTTACTAGGAAAGTGGAATGCCTATAATACATACGGGTTATTTAGTATGGAATAGTGTATACCGCTCTTGGTTTCCGGTACCGTAGGGTCATCAAGTCGCAGAGACAATATTGGTATCAGAGCCATAACTAAGATCTATGTTGTTCCTCTCGTCTTCCTAAACTAATATCAACTGTAATTAAATTTAAAAAATTGATTAACATTGATTGATTTTAGATTAATTTATGTAACAAATTGTTTTATAATTTGATTAAATTTTGCCTAAATGTTTATACATTGTGCTTAATACAAATATAATCATAGTACCACTATCTTACAAAAAAAAGTAATTAAACATTAAATATTAAATATTCATTTTATTACCAAAAGCAAGGATCAACAACGTATCCCAGAAGTGAAAAAAAGACCGAAACAAAAAAATCGATTAAATCGTGCCGATTTTAACCGAATCAACATTAAAATGACTGTTAAACGAATGGATATATATATATATATATATATATATATATAATTTAAAAACTGATTTAAACAGTTTAGTTGCGGTTTGACCAATTAAAAGACCAAACCGATCCAAACCTAATCAAAATTATATGTATGTATATGCGTATATGTGTATATATATATATTAAACTTAACCAAAAACTAACTTAAATACAATATATTTATGTCATTTTGTAACAATTATGTTATGTTAGATTTAATAAGTATAAAATTTAAATAAATTATTTTATTAAATTTATAACCAAGCCGAACCGATCCAATAATTAACCAAATCGAACGATTTATTTAAAGGACATTTCAACTATATATTTCATAAAACAATTTTTTAACAAAGATGACTCCCTAACAAATTCCACGAAAGCGAATTAATAAAAATGAGATGTCGTGGTAATAAATGGTGGAAAAAAGAAAAAAAATAAAATAAGCAACAGTTGTTTATCATGAAAGTTGGTATATGTGTGTTTTAAGCTGTGTTGTTGACATCTGATTGTTGCTGAAGATGATGATGCCACTGAGACTTTCAGAGGAATTATCACTGCAACTTCAACCGCACCATCTTCTTCACTTTCCACTTTCCTGTTTTCTTCTCTTCACTTTTATGGGCGGGAAACTTGCTTCTATTCGTTTCTGAATTCAAACTAACAACAAAGGTTTCTTCTTTGATTGTTTTCTTGGCTTCTTTTCTTGGTTCTTGTTTCTTTGCTGAGAAAGTTGTTGGAAAATAAAGGAACCATTTTGTTTCTTTCGTAATCTCAGGAGTTTTTCTTAGTTGAATTGTTTTTTTTTTTTTTTGCTGATTAAGTTTGGTGATCAAAGTTGACATCTTTGTAGTTCTTTCTATTTTGGGTGTGGTTGTGTTTATGTCACGCTGTACATGTTCTGTATCTATAGCAGGTCAAAAAGATGCTTCTGATTTATGAGAATCTCTGATTCTTATGGCTTTTTTTCCAGAGTTGGATTTCTGTCTATGGCATAATAGAACTTTCTAATTTGATGGTGAATATTGCTTGCTGGAAATGTTTTTTGGAAAGCGAACTTATCTACTCTGCCATGTTCTCCCATCTTTTTTTTTTTGAAGGCCTTATGCTTTGGTTTCATTTTCATTTATCTGTTTTCCCTTCTGTTGTATTTAATTGTCATTATCTAGAATGACCAAAGAAAACTGTATAGCATCATTCTTTGTGATATCCTGTGGCGAACATTTTGGTGTTCTGAAACTGTACCTTTGACAATAATGAGATATGGGTACCTTCACTATGGATGATATCCATTTGTTAATACAATTCAGGCTATAATCTTGGCGGAACATCTTTTTTTTAAGTCTCCTTCGTTCTTTTCCCTTGATAGTGTTCTCCTACTTTTTAGAGTGATGAGAATTTATGGAAAGATGGGGCAATGATTAGAAAATGGAATTTGTTTGAAGATTTATGTCAAACTGTGCATATAGGTCCACCATTGGCTTGTCAATGGTGACAAGCAAATAGTGTTTTTCCAATAACGAAATGACTTGGTGCGTTTTGAGCTGAACCGGGACACTAGAATATGGAACTGAAAAGATTTTAATGCCTTGTGGTTATTCTTTCTATTCAATACGTGGAACTAGTGTTTTTATGGACCAATTCCACTTTGGTTTTGCCCGGATGAGTCCCCTTTTTTTTTGTTAAAATGTCAGCAACGCTTGCAGTTGCTTAAGTCAGAATTCATCCTTTGGATTTTGTACTGAATTTGCATGCATAGCTTCATGTCCTGACAATTTCTGTTATTTGATTTTTTTTTCCTTTACATCTATGGCCTTTAGGCCAACAGACTATTGAGCTAGCTGTATCATCTCGACAAAGAACATGAATTCTTCATCCACTCAGTTCGTTGCACCAGGAAGGATGGGCATTTACGATCATATCCACCAAATGGGCATGTGGGGAGAAAATTTTAAGAGTAATGGCAGTTTTGATGCGTCTGCAACAGTGCTCATTCCTGGTAATCCAAATGCACCAGTACCAATGATTCTGCCCACAGATACAAAACTAGATACTCAGGTGAAAGCTGTTTCTAATACTGGAATGGAGCCATAATTTCTAACGTGTAAGCTGAAGCATATTTGTTATAAATTTTTTCTAGTCAGAGGATACTTCACATGGCACTCTCGGACCATCCAACAAGTTTGATCAAGAATCAACTAAACCTCTTGATAAGGTAAGTTAGATTACGTCCTTCATTATCTTTCTCCCTTTCCCTGAGCAAATATGTTAATCTTCAGTTTGAGTTTTCTTTCGCTTAAATAATTATTCCTACAGATGTTATGAAGTTTCAATTCTTTGATCAATTAGTTTTTCATTTGCAATAAGCCTTTCTTTTTGGTTAGTGAAAAATCATATGTATAATTCACTTCACACCTGAACAATTACAGGTGCAAAGACGTCTTGCACAAAATCGCGAGGCTGCTCGCAAAAGCCGCTTACGGAAGAAGGTTGGAATTCTATGCCGTTAAAATCAATGGAGCTTCCTGTAACAAGAGATCTGATGTTGGTTCTGGCTTCTTCTTGCAGGCCTATGTTCAGCAGTTAGAATCAAGTCGATTGAAGCTTATTCAGCTGGAGCAGGAGCTTGACAGAGCTAGAAACCAGGCAAGAAAATGATTAGCTTTCTTTGTTCCCCTTATTTTGATAACTAAATTGGTTAAATAAACAAGGCTTTTCAAAAATATTAAAGCAACGAAGTTTGATTTAGGGTATATATATGGGCAGCAGCGTAGAAACTAATCAGCTGGGGTTTGGAGGAAGTATAAGTAATCCAGGTTTGAGCTCTCTCTTATTTTATAGTCCTGCGCATCTACGGAAGCATTTTTGTTTGTTGTTATGCTTTTCCATTAGATTAAATCCCCACTCTCTAAATTATGCAGGGATTTTAGCTTTTGAGAGGGAGTATGTAAACTGGTTGGAAGAACAACGCAAACAGATTTGCGATATGAGAACTGCATTAAATTCTCATTTAAGTGATCTAGAGCTCTGCATTCTTGTAGATAATTGCATAAGACAATATGCTGAACTTTTCCGCATGAAAGCAATTGCTGCGAAGGCCGATGTGTTCTATCTGATGTCAGGCTTATGGAAATCCTCAGCAGAACGTTTCTTCCTATGGATAGGCGGGTTTCGGCCATCAGAGCTTCTTAAGGTATGGATGAATTCTGGGTATTTGTTTCTGAATCTCTCACAGAACTCTGTATTGCAACCATACAAGTCGCCATATCTTAACTTGAGGTTTAAGCATAAAAATCACTGTTATACCAGTATCACGGCATTGATGAGGTTCTTCTTATGGTCAAATTTCTGGTTTTCATAAGACAAATAACTGATCTTACAGAAGGAGATTTATCTGATTTAGTGGATAATGGTTCAAGTTTAGTCTGAGATGTGCTCATGAATTTATTTTGATTTCAGGTTCTCGTGCCTCAGATTGAGCCCTTGACTGACCAACAACACAAGGACTTCTGCAATCTTAAACAGTCATGCCAACAAGCCGAAGATGCTCTTTCACAAGGTATGGAAAAACTTCAGCAAACTCTAGCTGACACTGTTGCGGGGGCTAATCAATTTGGTGAAGCAAGTTATCTGCCACAGATGGAAATTGCAATTGATAAATTAGAAGGTTTGGTCCGTTTTGTCCAGCAGGTTTGAATGCATTTTCCCCTCCCTTTTTCCATACGGTTTCAGACTTTATAGAGCACTAACCATCCCTATGGCCTATTTGCTTTGAAACAGGCTGATCATCTTCGCCAGGAGACCCTTCATCAGATGTCTCGAATCTTAACAATTCGTCAGGCAGCTCGAGGCCTGCTTGCGTTGGGAGAGTATTTCCAGAAGCTTCGAGCTTTAAGTCAACTTTGGACAACCCGTCCCCGTGAACCAGCCTAGCATCCTACAATGGCAATAGAAACTGAAGTTCTCCTGAATATCCTTGCGCCGCACTAATGCAGAATCGGGTGGAAGTTATGTGATTGTCGTTGTAAACTTTAAACAGACAATTCAAGCTGCTGGCATTTTTCGAGCAGCTTCATCCCTCAAATTAAGAAAGTTGTATATAGAAAATTAGACGTTACATGTAGAGGAAGTTTTGCAGCTAAAATCAATTTTCAAACGCTGCTCAGCTTGTCCATTAATATTGTTACTGGAATGTAACATTTTGTTTTAGTTTTCTGCATGTGATTTTTCCACAGAATGTTGTCAGTATTTCAAGTCTCATGCGCATAACGGGTGATACACTTGACTTGGTAGCTCTGAATTGTAAAAAGTTTTGATTTTGCTTGTGCTATCTAACAACATAGGTGATATGGTCTCTCATTTATACTGTTTTCTCTCTCTCCTGCATTATTCAAGAAGCGTTAATCAAACAGATGTTGCACCAACCATGACTTTATGATGCCGACTCTAAATTCACCCTCTTTACAAACCTATACCAGTCTTCTCCGTACAACCCTCAAGTCGAAAGACCTTATTTTAGGAAAATCAATCCATGCCCACTTCATCAAATTAGGCCACAATTACTTCAGTGTGTATCTTATGAACAATCTTATCAATCTATATGCAAAAAGCGGGTGTCTTAACGATGCTTACAACGCGTTCGATGAAATGCCTAGCAAGACTGTTTTCACTTGGAATACAATTCTTTCTGGGTGTACGAAACAGGGTCATTTAGAGAAAGCGCGGGCTTTATTTGATGTGATACCTGAAAGAGATTCTGTTGCTTGGACTACAATGATTGCGGGGTATAATCAAATGGGTTGTTTTCGGAATGCGATCAAAATGTTTGTTGAGATGGTGGAGGAGGAAGTTTTCCCCTCACAGTTTACGATCACGAATGTGCTTTCTACTTGTGCTGCCATTGGGGCTTTAGGGATCGGTAAAAAGGTTCACTCTTTCGCTGTTAAGTTGGGGCTAAGTGCATCTATTCCAGTGGCTAATGCGCTTCTTAATATGTATGCCAAAACGGGAGATTTTGTGATTGCAAATATGGTGTTTGATAGGATGAGATTAAAGAACTTGAAAACTCAAAATATTGTGATTTCATTATATATGAATTGCCAAAAGTTTGAACTTGCTCTTTCTCAGTTTGAACAAATGAGTGAGCGGGATATTGTCACATGGAATTCGATGATTTCAGGCTACAATCAGCATGGTCTTTATAAGGAAGCAATACAGTTCTTTTCTAGGATGTCGAAGGATTCTTTGTTGAAGCCCGACAGATTCAGCCTGGCAAGTGTTCTATCTGCTTGTGCTAATCTTGAAGAATTGAACCTCGGGAAACAAGTTCACGGACATATTGTTAGAACAATGTTTCTTACTACCGGTGCAGTCGGAAATGCTTTGATCTCAATGTACGCAAAATCTGGCAGCCTTGAATCAGCAAGAAGAATGGTAGCGCAAGGTGGGGTTGCTGATCTTGACATTATAGCCTTTACAGCCCTATTAGATGGTTATGTTAAGCTTGGTGATATAAGACCTGCTAAACAGATTTTTGAGTCCATGAGAGAGTGCGATGTAATAGCATGGACAGCTATGATTGTAGGTTATGTCCAAAATGGGTTGAATAATGAAGCAATGGAGCTTTTCAGAAAAATGATTAGGGAGGGACCTAATCCAAACAGTTATACCATAGCAGCAATGTTGAGTGCGAGTTCAAGCGTGGCTTCTTTAGATCATGGTAAACAAATTCATGCAAGTTCTATTAGATCTGGAGAATACTCATCAGTTTCAGTTGGCAATGCACTGATCAACATGTATGCAAAATGTGGAAGCGTCGATGGTGCACGGAAAACATTCAATCTTATACGTAGAAACAAAGACTCCATCACTTGGACTTCTATGATTATTTCACTGGCGCAGCATGGAGTTGGAGAAGAAGCCATTGAACTCTTCGAGAAAATGTTGGCACTTGGAATCAAACCTGATCATATAACTTACGTTGGAGTGCTTTTTGCCTGTACACATATAGGTTTGGTCGACAAAGGTCGAGGTTACTTCAAGTTGATGAAAAATGTTCACAGAATCGAGCCTTCTATGAGCCACTATGCTTGCATGATTGACCTGCTTGGACGAGCAGGGTTGCTGCAAGAAGCATACAATTTCATAGAAAACATGCCTATTGAACCGGATGTCATAGTTTGGGGTTCACTTCTGTCATCCTGCAAGGTTTATAAGAATGTCGATCTGGCAAAGATTGCGGCCGAAAAGTTGCTTCTTATCGAGCCTGATAACAGCGGAGCATATGCTGCCCTGGCTAATCTGTATTCATCTTGTAAGAAATGGGAAGAAGCTGCAAAAGTTAGAAGGTTAATGAAGGACAGAGGAGTGAAGAAAGAACAGGGATCAAGTTGGCTTCAGGTGGGAAACAAAGTTCACGTATTTGGAGCAGCGGATGTGCTTCACCCTGACAAGGATGAGATTTACAGAAAGATGGACACAATCTGGGAGGCAATAAAAAAGATGGGGTTTGTTCCTGACACTGAATCTGTTTTACATGACCTTGAAATAGAAGTGAAGGATCGAATGCTTCGTTACCACAGTGAGAAACTGGCAATTGCATTTGGACTGATAAGAACACCAGAAAACACAACATTGCGAATTATGAAGAATCTCAGAGTCTGCAATGACTGTCACTCCGCTATCAAATTTATTTCCAAGCTTGCGAAAAGAGAAATAATTGTGAGAGATGCTACTCGATTTCACCATTTTAAGGATGGATTTTGTTCTTGTCGAGATTATTGGTAAGCAGAACTAAGAAGGAAAGGCATATGTTCTGCATTTACATACAAGTCTACTCTTATATACACACAGCAAAAAATTTCTTAACATTTGTTCAAAAAATGAACTACGACGAAAAAGATTGTGGGGATTGAACCCGACGTGAATCGAACACGCAACCTTCTGATCTGGAGTCAGACGCGCTACCATTGCGCCACGGATCCACTATTATAGCTCTACTAATTTATGTATTATTTTGAAAGTTGAAGTGTTACAATTTGTATTATGTCATTGTATAATTTTTATTAATGTAGATTTTTTTATTAATTTATAATTTTTTATCCATTAATGAATATTTTGAATAAAAGATCTATGTGTCAATTAAATAGGTTATTATTAGTGTAGAGTTTCTTATCTATTAATATGTTAATGCATATTTCAATTTCTAAAAAGTAAAATTATCAAAACGGACAAACAAATTTAAGTTGGCACACTCAACGAACTTTAATAAAGCTAGCACACCAGACATACTTCTTCTTTCCACGTGTGTGAACATCATTCTTCACTTATCTTAGTCTTGGTTCCTCCTTCAATTTCTACAAAAATAGGGGCTCCATCATTGAGAATCATGGGGTCCACCTCAACTTTTTTTTTAGAAGAGTAATCCTCACAGTTGATTAAAATCAAAAACCCTCCTTGGCTTGTATTTCGAGGGAATAGGAATTTTCTGAGGTAATAGGAATTGGACATATTTCTTTAAGCCTCTCAATGATAGGCTCAAAACCTTGGATGAGCTCTTCAGGAACGCGAGGATCATAATCCACTGGAACACCTGGAATAAGTTGTAATTTTGTAGTTGATAACCTACCATGGAAGTAGGAGGAGGAGGAGACGAATTATTGATTTCACATAAGTGCTCCTTTAACATGAGTCTCAAATAAGAATTGTCTCTAATAGAACCAAGAACATCTCCCCATAGATAATATAAATTATGAGACCACATTACCATGTCAGTTCCTTGAAATTATGAGATCACATTTAGCAACCACATGAACGCTAAACATTCAGCGACCACGTGGACGCTAATTAGCTTCCACGTGGTCGCTAATTAGCGACTCAAAATAAAAAAATAATTAAAATTAGTTTTTAAATTAAAAATATAAAAAGTATTAAATTAGATATTAAAATAATAATTTAAATTTTGAACCTAAACCCTAATAATCTAAAAATCCTAAAAACCTATACCTCTAAAACCATAGACCCTAAATCTTAAATCGTAAAATCTTAAACCCTAAAACGTTAATTGCTAAAACCGCAAATCGAAAAATACTAAACCCTAAACTCTAAAATATTAAAACCCTAAATCCTAAAAACCTAAACCTCTAAAACCATAAACCCTAAATGCTATATCGTAAAATCTTAAACCCTAAAATGTTAATTGCTAAATCTAAATCCGTAAATCCATAAATTCTAAACCCTAAACTCTAAAATACTTAAGTGATGAGAAATTGGAGAAGAAGGTGAAAGAGATGAGTAATGTGTAATTGGAAAAAAATGTAATGTAAGTGATGAGAAATTAGAGAAGAAGGTGGAAGTGGTGAGTAATAGAGAGGAGAGAGAGATCTGCGTAGATATAGTGGTGGAATTTTTTAGAGACCACGTGGATGCTAATTGACGAGTACTTTTGCCGCTTAGTTTTTCAAATTTAGTGACTACGTGGACGCTAATTAGCGACCACATGGTCGCTAAATTTAATGCTATTTTTCGGTCTTTTTTGCCGCGTCAATGTATTTTTGCTTCAAAATTTAGCGTCCACGTGGAGGCTAAATTTAGCACTAAATTGGCGGCAAATTTTTCCGCGTCACTATAGTTGCAGTCCACACATTTAGCGTCTAAATGGTCGCTAAATTAGCGTCTACGTGGTCGCTAAATTAGTGTCCATGTGGTCGCTAAATTTTTAGCGACAACGTGGTCACGAATTTCATGAATTTAGCGTCCAAAATTATTTGTCGTTAAATTATTAACGCTAAATTCGCAGATTCTTGTAGTGTCTTAATCGACTGTGACATTAAACTAAAATTGGATTGCATGGACTTGTATTTTGTGGTGTGAATTTCGTGAATTGCATGGTGTATTTCATGGCCTTAGTTTTGATTTTTCAAATAGGCATGTGTGTCTTAAAGGATGTAATAGTTATAGGTTTATTTTTATTGGGATACGATCACCATATCTCACCTTAAAGTTTGATTTTCTATGAATAACACTTTTTGAAACATATATCACCATATGCCACCTCTTCATACTTATTCCACAAATACTACATATCCATAAAATATCTACACATTAATCATTTTTTTTTGTCTGAACCCCCGATATCCCCGACACATTGGCCGAGACTAATCCGAGTTTGGAGCAAGAGGCACGGCTCCTCCCTTACAGGGGCGACTCTCCTCGGACTCGAACATGGGTTCAAGCTTTCATGGGAGGTTTGGATTGTCAGTCCAACCAACACTTCGTGGGTACACATTAATCAATTTGAGGATGCATTATGGAGATATTGTGGACATTGATTTTTTTATAAATGTCCACAACATACCCACAAAACATCCACAAATTGATAGTTTTTAGATGTGTTGTGTATATGTTGTGGATATTAATTTTTTATAAATATTCACAAAACATCCAAAAAGCATCCACACATATAATAAATATTCATAACACATCCACAAAGCATCCACACATAAATAAATATCCACAATACATCCACAAAACATCCATACATATAATAAATATCCATAACACATCCATAAACCATCCATACATATAAATTTAATGTGCCACTGAAAATCCTAGCTGCCATCATATACAGACTTCATTTATAGATTATCCAAAATTTATCCACAACCTATCCACAAACAATAGATTTTTTAATTTACAGTTATAAATATACAAACACACTTTTAAGAGTGTTAAAAATTATTTCAATAAATTATAATTATCTACAAATCATCCACAAATATAATTTATTAAGTTGAGAAGCTACAAGAAAATTCAACAATACCTTTCTGTCGAGTTTGGAATATCAGTGCAACTCATTGGTGGAGTTGTGGTTGTGATAAGGGGTTGGTAATAAGTTTGGCTACTGATGGAGTTTGGACTCTCTAGGCATGGAAGTTTCATGAACTTGTCATGGTATGAACCATTGTGGTTTGAAGTGTTTATTGGACTCAAAAATCTTGAATAGTTAAAGTTTGATTCATTCTCTTCCTTGACAGTCGTCGTAGTTTTTGTTCTTCCCATGCAGTCAGTTTTTCTGTGGAATTTAGACGTGCTTCGAGATTTGAATCTGAATTTGAATCGAAATTACAAATTAATTGGAGAAAAAAATTGTTAAAAAATGAATAGAGAATGAAGTTTGAGAGAAGAAGCGAGCAAAGAGAAGGTTGAGGTTTTTTTGGATCTGTTTGGATGAGTGAATTTTAGCTTGGAGATTCAATTTATATAGTTGATATTTTTATAGAAAAGTTTCATTTTTATGGCATTTAAGGAATCGTTTTAGTGGTACGAGAAAATAAAAATCTATAATTTTAGGGTGTTATATATGTCCTTTTTCCATTTTATTATATCTTTATAAAGAGACCAAACATGGAGTCCATATGGCGAGCCCATTCCAAGGAGATGTGTGAAAAACCTTGAAGATGGAGCCTCAAAGTTTAGTTAAGCTTATCTAAGATAGACTAGGGCCCATGAATTGTCACGTTTATTTATGCATTTTATACTTGTGAATAGAGTTGTCAACTTTTGAGATGACACGTTCTTAGGAGAGTTTGGGTTTTGCATAAATGGGTTCGTGTCATGAACATGTCGACCCGTTTATGACACGCCAAAATTAAATGTGTTCATATCATAATCGTGTCAACACGTTTAGCCTATTTAACTTAAACAACTAATTATGTCACGTGTTGAGACGACACACTTAAAATATAACACATTTCTGACCCGTCTAACAATAAATAAAAATATAACACATTTCCATACTCAAATCATTTCTCACAAGTGAGCTACACAACCTCTCTGGTCTCATTTCACACATTTCTAACCAATTTCAACTTTCTACCATTGCCGCTTTGGCCTCTAGCCTCCAAATCCCCACTGTTACTTCAACCCTAAGTCTCCTCCACTCTTCCTGCATCACAAAGAAGGATTTGACTGACAGTATGGGAATAGAATGTTTAAGTCTCCCAATGTGCAGTAAAATATATTCATGCAGGTTTTGAAATATGTTCATGATGAAAACTTATAGATAAATGAAGCATGGATTTAACTGTCAGTATGGTAACTGTGAGGTCTGTGCATTGTGCCAATGATTTTATTTATATCATTTATTGTAGAAGAGGATTTTGACTGTGTGAGTCGATAGAATATGTGTATTGGAATTAGTCTTTCCTTGACAAATCATGGAATCATTTTCTTCTACAATTTTAGAGAAACATCTTGAATGAAATGGTTTGTTGAATGGGATTTTTCCAATGTTATTTAATTATATAATGTTAAATTTTTATTATTTGTGTCATGTCGTGTTGTATTTAAATATATAATAAACGGGTTAATGTGTCAAATTGTAACCTATATAAATTTTTTTTGTGTTAAACGTGTCGTGTCGACACATTTAATAAACGAGTTGTGTTCGTGTTTTAAAATTTGACCCATTTAATAAATGTGTCGTGCTTGTGTCACGTGTAATTGTGTCAACAGAGCACATTGACATGACACAAACAGAACATGCAAACACGTTTTGACAGGTCTACTATGAATGAATGTCAACATTTATATATCTTAAATCCAAGAAAAACATGTCTAATCCCAATCAATATCAAGTGTTGAAATTGTCTCCCTATTTTGGCAACTTGTCAAGGCATCAATCATTGAAACACATGCATGTCATGGATGTTGGTGTGAATTAGATTATCTTTGTCAGAAAAGGTTGGGGGTAAAAAGAGGATTATGCTTGATGTGCGTAACTTTAGGTTGGACTTGATAAAAGGTGATTCATTTTGTTCACCACCTTAGATAATGAAAATGGGATGTCGTGCCTAACATCAGAAGGATGTTAATCCCATACTATCCAAGAGTCATGTTAGGAACATGATTGGAACAAAAATAATTTTCTACCTAAGTAGTTTAACCTTACATGCTTACAATTCAAAGCTTGACTATAAAATTGTTGTGAAAAGTGAATCTTAGCCCACAATGAATACTAGTACAAATCAATTATGAGATGTCAATTTGATTGTGGAACTTAAAGTTGAGATAGCTTTAAGAAATTAAAGATCTTATCTAAACGTTGTTTATTAATTACTTTTTTGCAGAATATGTCTACACATAATGTATTTTCCTTGTGATCTATTCCAAAAGGGTAAGATTAAGGACAAAGTTCTTCAAAAAGTTGAGATTCGATCCCAAAATTAAGAAAAAGCTTAAAGTCCTAAAGGGTGCTAAGGGAAATGTCAAACCCAAGCCCATATATGAAGTTAGAATTGCATCTAAAAATAAAGATGTAAGCAAGACTAAACCTCATCTTGAAGGATGGAGTTAGGCTTGTACTTAAGGAAAAAACAGGCTAATGCCTAACTCAAACCTGATGGTATAGATCTACTTGCATTTAAAGATAAATTTTAAGCTAAAGCCATTCCTAAGTATTAGGATGAAGAGAACTTGCATCGACTGGTAGAGTGATTATGACATTTAAAACCAAACCAATTCCTTAAGATAAAGTAAGACTTACATATAAAAAAAATCCTATCTAAAGGATGGAGTTGGAATTGTTCCTTATGGTAAAGAGAACTTACATCTAAATATAATGGAAAGGTTGTATGACTTAGATCTAAGTGGCAAAAGTTATCACTTCTTAAAGAAGAGAAACTTGCTGCTCTAATAAGTTAAAAGAGAAGAGTGTGTGCAAATGACTACATATGTTAGGCATTCATGTAATGATTGCAATCCCTAATTAGAAGAGTGAGAATAGAAGCAAAACTTCCAATTCTAACAATTTTGTTACAAAGATCACATTCTATATTTCAGACACATATGTATTAAATCCAAAACTTCTAATTCTAACAAAGTGTATCTAAAGATGTATATAAATCCAAAACTTACAATGTAGTACAAAACCAACAAGAATAGTCTATTAAAACTATTCAATTGGATTAAGATGTTAAATACATAAGTCAAAATGACTATCTTAGAGAACATGAAATAAGTTTCACAAACTCATTCCTCAAAAGAATACCTCTAAAAGTGGTATGTATGAAAAGAAATGTTGAATGCGATTCAACATAAGAAAGTCATGTAATTCTTCTAAAACCTCTATTCTAAGTCATACCCTTAACACTATTATGTCCTTACTAAATGTTACTTCAACAAAAGGATAAATTAAGATATATGTTTGGACCATAAGCTCATAAGTCTTTTCTATAGGGGCTGGAAGTTACCCATTTATGAAATTAAGTGTGGACGAGCCAATTGCCAAAGAACCTAAGTGCTTATTGGCTATTTCATAGAGAGAGAAGGAATGCTATCTTACTACATGATTGAGAATTACGTATAAGTTGTATAATTAAACTGTTTTCTAAGAGAAATACTAGTTTCTCAAGACAAACTGTGGGAGTAAAGTAGAACTTGAAAAAAGTTCAAGTGTCATATTTTCCTAGTCTAAAGGAAATGTTAAAGGTTAGAGAAGCATGTAGAAGTTAAGTGGGAGTATTCTCTGATAACACAAAGACTTAAAGAATCTCATGTATACACAAGTTTAGTGGGAGCATAAACAATTCTCTAGTTCGCTAAGAGAACATTGTTGGAAACAAAGTTTTAACATTGAAAATTCAATCAATGGTTGAAAGTGTTCTAAAACAAATGACTTATACAAACCAAATTGATATTTGATATCAAAATCTATAGGATTCGATCATTGGTTTTTAGGAACTAATTCATGTGAAGTACAATAGAAAGGTTGTAAACTATTTCTACATAGATAACTCAAAGAAAGAGTGGCCGCTCTTGTCTTAGAGGGACAATCCTAAGTAGCAGTAACTCTCCATCTAAAGAGAAAAATAAAGAGATCATGGATAGAATCCCATTTATTTATAGGATTTATCATAAGGGCTATACTAATTACTTAATATGTATGTTGCTCACACACTTAAAAAGATTAAAGAATCTTTTCATAATGTTTTAAAGTGAAAAGAAGAGTCGTTCATATAAGAATATGGCTACTTCTTGTCCACTCAAGAACATGTAATAATCACAAAAGGAGAAATACATTGATATTGTTAAGAACAAGTCTAAACAATAGTGTAAGGTCAAATTCAATACAAACATAATGAACAATAGTAAAAGAGGATATATAAAGGTGATTTAGTGAAAGAATCCCATAACTAAGTTAGGAAATTTCCCAAGTTTCCTAGACACAGTAAAGTTTTTTTGTGATAGAAACAGAATTAATGCATAACCTAAGAATTTTGATCATATTAAATACACACTTGGAGCATATCATATGATTATAGAGATAATCAAAAGAGGTGATATCAATCGTATATACAAAGAGAAAAGTTGAGACAATGTGACCAATTAATAACTAAAAAGTTAGTTAAGTCTTGAACATAGAAAATATGTTAAGATAGTTGGTTTAGAATAGTGCTTGATTGAACTTGTGGCTAGTCAGAGATTGTTAGTGTAAGCCTTAAGTCTAATTCAATTGTCTCACATAGACTTAATTATCATTTTATATGAATGATATAAATAAGAAAAATGCATTCCATATTTCTTAATTCTTGTGCATAAGGAATAGATAGAATGATTCAAGTTGTTAGTTCTGTTGAATTATCAGTGTAAGACACTGAATAGTGAAATATGTGAACTAAGAATAATATCTAAATATCCTTAGTTGATCATTGACTATGAAAATTGCAATTGACTAAAACTAATATCTTGATTTGTGAGATGATTGTGTTTCACAAATCATGGAGCATGGATGACATACATACATTAGAGAGAAGTATGGGATTGATGTACCAAATGAGAATGTTACATGGTAGACAAAAAGTCATAAACAATTCTCATAGTGGTTTTTATATTGGAATTCTTAGATAAAAAGTCTTTGAGTCATGGGTGGATTCTAATAGACTTTTACATACACTGAATATGGCTTATGAAAAGGTTAAAAATATGAGTATAATTGGGTATATTATAATTCATGCTAAATTGACAATAAAGAAGTGAAAGGATTATTAATTAATATGTTTACTAAAGAAAGTGACACTAATCATAATGAATCAAAATTGCCTTCTTGCACTAGATGTTTGAAAGTAGGTCATGTTGCTTATACTTGTACAAGCTTGAGAAGATGTGTTAAGGTGAAGAAAATTTGGATTGTGAATGGGACAAGTATGCATAATATGGTGTTTCTTGCTAACCCCAAAGGACCCAAAGTTGCTTAGGTAATAATGAGATCAAAAGTGGTCCATTTTGTAGGTACATCAAAGAATTAATGAAGAATCCACCTAGCTCTTAGTATGTGGATAGTGGAAGCTCAAGGCACATAAGTGGAGATAAGAGTCTATTTGAGGATGTTAAACCAAAGGAGGAAGAATTTTTCACATTTAATGATAACAACAAAGGTAAAATCATTGGTATTGGTAAAATGGATATGGAACCTTTACCAACCATTGACAATGCCCTTTTGGTTGATGGTTTGAAGCATTATTTGATGAGTGTATTTCAACTTTGCGATATGGACTTTGAAGTGATATTTGAACCTACTCATTGCTTGGTATTTAAAGATAACAAAGTATTTTTTATTGCTTTAAGTCAAAGAAACACTTATGTAGTGAATTTGCATGATGACTCTTACTTTAATGAAAAATTTTTGATCACCTTAGATGAAAATGCATTTTTGTGACATAGGAAGCTAGGACATACACCATTACTTATAATCTCAAAATTATCTAAGAATGATGTTGTTAGAGGTTTGACAAGGGTTAAATATGCAAATGAACACTTGTATGAATCTTGTATAAAAGGAAAACATGTTAAAGGATTATTTAAGGCTAAGAAAGAAATTTTCACAAATAGAGTTCTTGAATTAGTTCACATGGACTCAGTTGGACCATATAAACATGTTAGTTTGAATGGCAGATCTTATGACTAGTTATTGTGGATGACTTTTCAAGGTTTACATGAATTTGATTTCTTGTTCATAAAAGTGATGTTTTTAATGAGTTTACTAATAGGTGCAGGTTGGTTCAAAATGAGAAGAACTTGGCAAGTATAACAATTATAACCTACCATGGTGGTGAATTCAAATGTGAGCCATTTAAGCAATTATGTGACAAGTATGGAGTGGATCACAACTTTTCATCACCAAGGACACCCTAATAAAATAGAGTGGTAGAAAGCAAGAATCAGACACTTAAGGAGATGACAAGGACGATGATGAATGAGTACAATCTATCAAAATCTTTTTGGGCAGAAGTAATGAACACTGCATGCTACATAATCAATCAAGTGCATCTTAGAAGGGACAAGATGAAGATTCCATATAAGCTTTAGAAAGGTGAGAAGCCCAAGATTTTTTTCTTTTATCCATTTTGGTGTATAGTTTATATTCACAACCATGGTAAGGATAATCTAGGAAATTTTGATGCTAAATCAGGTATAGGTATGTTTTTTGGATATTCATTAAATAGTAAAGCATATAGAGTGTACAACAATAGGACTAAAATGGTAGGTGAGAGTATACATGTGAAATTTGATGATATGATTTCACCCCGATGAAGGTAGTCAGTTTTGATGATGTAGTTACAAAGGAGGATGATGAAGTTCAAGTGATTCAAGAGAAGGTTGATAAGATGAAAATCAAATATGAAGAAGTTGTGGAGGATCTCTCTACAAAGAATTGGGAGAATGTGAAGAATCATCAATGCATCAATTCATTAGAGATGTTAAGGATAGGGTGAGAATAAGGAGAGAACTCAATGAGGTCATGAACAACTCGACTTTTATTTGGCTTATTGAGCCCAAAAAAATCAAAGAAGCACTTGAGGATGAGCATTAGGCGGTGGTCACACAAGAAGAACTCAACCAATTCAAAAGGAACTATGTTTGGGAATTGGTGCCCCCACTAAAGGATAAAACCATTGTAAGAGTTAAGTGGATAAATAAGATCAAGTATGACAAACATAGAGAACAGGTAAAAAAAATTCTAGATTTGTAGCCCAAGGATTCTACCTAGAAGAAGGACTTGATTATGAAGAGACATTTACGCCACTTGCAAGATTGGAAGCGATAAGGCTTTTATGTGCATTCACATCTCACAAAGGAATAAAGCTTCAACAAATGGATATGAACAGTGCATTCTTGATCAAATACATTCAAGAAGAAGTGTATGTAAAGAAACCCCTCGACTTTGAGGATCATGAACGTCTAAATCATGTGTACAAGCTCAACAAGGCACTATATGGCTTGAAATAAGCTCCAAAAGCTCGATATGAGAGGTTAAATAATTTCCTTACTCAATAAGGATATATTAGAGGCAAAGTAGATAACACCTTTTTTATTAGAAAAGTTGATGATGATTTATTGATTTTCCAAATTTATATTGGCAATATTATTTTTAGTGCTACTAACCCATCTTTGTGCAAAGAATTTAGTAATTTAATGAAAGATGAGTTTGAGATGTGTATGATGGGAGAGCTCAAGCTCTTCCTAGAACTTCAAGTCAAATAACTCACTAATGAGATTTTTATACACCAAAGTAAGTACACTAAGGAGCTCTTGAAGAAATTTAACATGCAAAGGTGCAAAGACTCCCATGACATCTAATCTTAAAAAAGCATGAGAAAGATAAATATGTAGATCAAAAGCTATATAGAGGTATGATCAGATCTCTACTTTACTTAATTGCCTCTAGATGGGATATTATGTTTGCTACTCGCTTGTGTGATAAATTCAATCATGTCCTAATTTATCACATCTTACTACTTGCAAAAGAAATTTAGGTACTTGATTGATACTATTGATCATGGTTGTGGTATCATAGTTTTGAAAGTTTTGACTTGTATGCATATAGCGATGCAGATCATGGTGGTTATAGGATTAATAGAAAAAGTACTGTGGCATATGCCATTTTCTAGGATCATCTTTGATTTCATGGGCAAGTAAGAAATAAGTGAGCGTAGCGATTTCCATGGCAGAATCTGAATATGTAGCTGCAGGAAGTGTTTGTGTTCAAGTCCTTTGGATAAAACATCAATTGCTTGATTATAAAATAAATGTGTCTGATGTTCCCATTTATTATGATAATACTAGTGCAATAAGCTTAAGTAAAAATCCTATTTTTCATAGTAGAACAAAACACATTGAAATTAGAAATCATTTTTTTTGTGATTATCATTTGAAAGGAGATATTAGCCTAAAATATATATCAACTTCAAATCAATTAACATATATCTTAACTAAGCCACTTAAAGAAGATTTATTC
>CANYCX010536747.1:0-13844 GCA_948193385.1 Breynia disticha f. nivosa
GGGGTTTCAAAACTCACGGTTACGCCCTGCCATATTCCATATTGGCAGGAAGTTAAATTTTTAGGAACGAAAGGTACGCCGACTCGGATTATTGACTCCAGCCTCAGACTAAGGTGGACTGTGTATCGAGATTTTCTCTCTCCTTATTTTTTTGTATTTGGAAAGGTATTTTAATTTAATAAATGTGCGATTTATTTATGAAGGATGACTGTATTTAAAATTTTATATATGTGTGGATGTGTATGATATTTTTCGGAAACTATTTTTCAAACTTTGATGTTCAAGATTTAATTGTTATTTGCAAGTAAAATAAAAATAATTTATAAAGTAATAATTAAATTTTGGGCGTCACATATAATCTTTAATGGTTAATAGGAGGATCGAAGCACTGCGAGGGTAGTTCTCAACCTGGACGTTAGACGAGTCTTGCGAGGTAACTAACACGAATGCAACCATCCTTGTGTGTGATTTGTGTGGATAACTATTTGGTGTAATTGATGGATTGAGTTGATGTTAGAATTTATTCTGGTATAAGATTGATGAGTATGACGATGAATGGTATGTGTTATATGTTGTGATCTATTTCTTTATGATATGTGTTTTGACTGCTTTGTGCTGATCATATACATGGTGGCATCATTGTGGTAAATGTTATGGTGGTTGGATTGCTTATATGACATACTTGGGATGAATGTGTTTGGGTGATTGTTATTAAACTTGAGTGTGAGAATATATATATCAGTCATGGGTGAGGTTATGGTTGGAATGTCAAGGTTTGGTTTGTTGATGGAATTGATGGTTTGATGTTGACATATAGAGTATATGACATTCATACACATAGGTTCTTAGTGAACATGTGTCATTAAATGAATTATAATGAATCTCTGTGAATTAAAGAATTAACGAGGGAGTGGTTATGGCACTTAATGTGCAAACAGTTGGTGCTTAGTGCACACTTTCTTAGACATTTGGTGCTTAGTGCATAAAGTCGAAATATTTCGGGTAGTATATAAAAGATGCTACATCGGGCATAGTGGATGATATTCGATATATAGACTTTTATATGAATGTGCCAGGCCAAAATAGGGGGAACAAAGCTAAAATAGGGCGAAATCTGGATATCCAATTTATATAACCAAACTCGTGGCTAAAAGGTCCGTTTGCAAACGTCGGTATGTGGCCAAACAGGGCATAACTAAATATTCAAGTGAAAGAGTAAATCAGCACATAAGATTGCATTTATGGGTCACATGATCATAACGAGATGATAGATGTGTTTGGTTCTGACTTTGATATGAAATGTTGTGAATGTTGTTTGATTTAAGAAATTGAAGACTTTTGGTTAAAATGAATCATATTATGTGTTGAGACATGCCTATAATGTTGTTGAGCATGTTGTTAGGATTTTATTGAGATGTGTTTTGGAATTAAACTATGTTTTGAATGTGTGAAATAAGAGAATATTGTATTAGGTTGTGTTGAGTGAAATGTGTGAAGATTTGGTATGAATGAAGTGTTTTGGTTTGAGTTTTTGCCAGGAAAACAGCATGCTACGCGGTGTGGTTGCAAGGTACACGTTGTGGCCCCAAGGTACGCTCGGTCGCCCTGATCACGCGTAGTTTGGGCCGACCACGTGGTTGTTTGTACCTATACTACGCGTAGTCCCAGGCCACCACGCGTAGTATTGGTTGACCACGTATGGATTCTGTTTTCTACTAAATTTGGTGAAATTGCATATCTTAGCTATGTGATTAATTGTTATTTTGTGAATTCTGAGATTCTGATTATATTTATTACCTTGAATATGTTTAGAATTTGAATAAATATAAGTATGTGATTTAATAAAAGAGCGAATGGTTGTCCATATCGGTAAGTGTTGCTTACTGGGTTTCGCGACTCACTGCGTTTCATGCATGCTGTGTGGGCAGGGACCCGAGGATACCTTTTGGGATATGAAAGTATATAGCTTTTGGACGTTTTTGACTCGGAGTACAAACTTAAGGCTAAGGTAGGCGGAGCACCGGAAGTTTTCTCTCTCCTGTCTTTCAAACTTAGATTTTTAAATTGTATTGTTACTATCCATTTTGTTGGGTTATATTTGAATTGGAATTGGTTTGGTTTTTTTTCCTATATAACTCTAAACAGTTTTGTAAAAACATATGTTTGTGAATGATTGATGAATGTATATATTTGTCAAATGAATGTGTGAATGTTTATATTTCGAAATTTGGAAAACTCTACACTAAACTTATGATGTCCAGAATTTAGGCATCACCTTTGAAGAATTTATTTATAACATCGGGTGATAGTTAAATTTTGGGTGTCACACTATCTCTCCAAACAATGCCCATCCAAAAGTTCCTTCAAACCTAGCAACAGCCTCTTTTTATATGCCTTCATTTAGCCCCCGTGAAGTGTCTGAATTGCCTCCATTTAAACCAACTGATTTAAGGCTATTCTAGACCATTCTTAAGGAGTCAAGTGTGCCTATAATTAGCCACCAAACATGGTTCATGTTGGTCACTAACGTGACTGACATTCTGCCCAAATTTGGCACCAAATTCTCTCTTCAAAGCAATGTCACAAATAGTCCTTTTCTTCACCTCATTCGTGGTCATGGTGAGTCACGTTTGTGAGTCAGCTTCTAGACTCATTTTGCAACATGAAAGGAGAGTCATGAATAGCCTTCATTCATGGTAATTTCAGTCACGTTTATGATTCGATGGCTACCCAAAATTTTCTCATAAAATAAGTCACGTTTCAATCCAATTTCATACCCAAAACATGGTGCCATCGAGTCATGTTTGTAGTGCCATTTCTGCCGAAATTTAAGTTGCCATTGAAATTTTCACGTTTTCTCATTTGAATCTCCAATTCATGGTATATTTTAGTCATGTTCGTGACTATCACGCTTCCCGCATTTTTGCCTAAAAAAATGTCACGTTCAAGGCCAAAACATGTCCCATTCATGATGCACTTTTACCACGTTCGTGGTTCTTCTTTTGGACCAAATTTTAGCTCCATTTCGACAGTCACGACATCCATTTTCATGTCTTCAAACATGGTTGGTTTTGGTCATGTACGTGGCACCAAAGCTGTCGAAACATTGCTTGAATTGTAAGTCATTTTCCAAGCCAAACATAGTCCCAAAACATGATGCCCTTTTATCATAATCGTGACCCTTCTTTTAGCCGCATTTATCCTTCATTTTTATGAGTTTTTTTGCCCTTTTTTAATCCAATTTGTGGCTTCACTCGCTTATTCATTCGATAGGAAGTTGGCTCGCAAACTCTTCCATCACAAGCTCTAATTCACCTTTAAGCGCATTTCCTTTTGGTGCTTGCAATAGCACAATCTTTATGTCCATTTTGGCCATTGTCTTAAGCCCTAAACCAAGCTCAATCTCTCTCAAATTTGTGCTCCAAAATTCTCCCATTACATACCCAATAATTTCCTTATAAATCCTACCGTAATTTCTGCATTCTTGAACGAACCTAGATAAAAACGTATTTGATCAAAAGCTTGTATAACTGCAGATTTTATCTATAAAACTATCTTAGAAAAATAAATAACTACCTGGAAAAGATGTGTATAAATAGTTATATCAGTAATACGGAGACTTGGCGTCTCTGCCTGAGTAAGTACCTGCTCCCTGGTATTAGGAAGTACAAAGTCTAGTGGAATGCCCCTTCGACTTCTGCTTCCTCACCTAGAGTGCCACCTACCACTCCTTCCATTGCGACATGATCTCGAATATGCTTTTTGGAATCCCTCTGCAGAGATAGAAGTGCGAGAGATCTTTTATCTCTTAACCTCTATGAGGCCCTCCTCGGGAAATAACTTATTTGCCCTGATGGTAATCTCTAGCAAAATCTAGTAACTTGGTGGCTTCATAACAATATGTGTACGAATTTTAAATCGCAGCCACCTCTCAAATCTGTGTCTCGAATGTTGGTCAGTAGCAAAATCCTCCGATGCATATGGGAAAGCCTGGTAAAATCTGCCTTGTAATCAGTCACCATCATATCCTTTTGTTTCAGTTTTAAGAATTCAATCTTCTTCTTATTTGGTAAATTGTAGAAGTGTAATTATCGATAAAGATCCTCTGGAAATCTCCCCAAATGAGTGTATGAGGATCATTCTAACTCCCTAGAACCATCTTCCACCAATTCTATGTTTCTTTCTCCAGAAGTGAGGTGGTGTACCTCAACTTCTACTCCAGATTACACCACATACGGTTTAGAGTTCGATCGATGTGTCTGAGCCATTCCCCCACCTCTGTTTGACTAATGGTGCCCTTAAATAACTTGGCGCCTTGCTTTCTTATTTCACCAAAGTTGTGATCAATATTTAGTCCGTGCTGACCCTAGGAGCTCCCTTCCCCCTCATCATCCTCTAAACCACCTTCTAAAAAGGAGCGTATGCAGGCCTCAGGGTAGTACAGTAGCTGGTACAGGCTGCTCATTAGCTGTTGGGTCGGATCCCTACACTAACTTATGGGACTCTGCGATGTTGTGATGCGATATGTTGTCAATAGGCTCCATTATATAGAAATCAAATTTCAAGTCCATTTAGTTTTATAAAATATGATGCAGTCCATAGGGAATCTAATCCCCGCTCTGATACCACTAAATGTCACGCCCAAAATTGAAAGTAATTTTTTTGAATGAAGTATGATTACAACAATTTTTTTCTTTTTAAAATAGTTTACCAAGCCACATGAAATAGAAATTGAATAAACATGAATTCATTTGAAACCTCGACCAATAATAAATTATATACAAAATCAACTGTAATATACGAAAGTTATGGCTAGGGTTTAAAACAATGCATGAAAACATCTATCTATATTAACATGCTTATAGATGTACAAAATAAAAATGTTTAAATCAAACAGTTTAGCAGCCACGACCTCAAGTACTGTGTCGCACTACTAGCTATCAGAAAAAATCAGAGTCCTGTAGTAACTAACGACGATCTGCAAATTTAGCACAACCAGCAAACCCGTGAGTAATTTTAATTACTTAGTAATATCGTTTAACACACTTACCAAAGTAGTTAATGCATAAGTACTCGTTCTTTATTAGGTTTTACGTACATTATGTGATAAGGCATTATCACTATTTAAGCTCTATCCGATCTGTTCTTTAATTCATCCTTAATTCAACAAAAAAATCCTAGGGAGCATGGGCGTGCTGGTGGCCACGACCCTCGTGTTCTTCATAGCAAAACAACCTGTTGGGCACAAGCTCGTGCTGGTTAGCACGGGCATTTGCCAGCATCCATAACTAAGTCAGTAGCTCATCACGACCCTCGTTTCTCTCAGAAATAGCTCATGGAGTTTGACACGAGGCAGTGCTCATCATTACGCCCACCGTGCTGACTTGCGAGTTTTAGCATTTTGTCAGCACACCTTAACTCATTCAATACCAAAGTCATTCACACAACATTCAACATTTTTCAATTACATTCCCAGTCACAAAAGCATAACAAAATCACACCATTCACATCATTCCCAACTTAGCCATTCAATCATCCTCATATACTCATATATATACAATGTTTCATAATCACCTCCATTCAAGCATAATACAAAAGGTTTCCCAAACAAAAGTTCATAACCACATCCCATCAATTATAAAAAAACCACTGCATATTCTCATAGCCACATTCATACGATTTTCAATAGTTTCAGTCCTTCACAAAGCATCATTTAAGATGCAATATGACATGGAATGTATGTATGATGAAATGCTTATGTGATTAACATACAATGCATACATTAGGGTCTTCCTTTTTGCTCGGGCCCAACCCGACATTCTTGTTTGGAATATCCACGACCAACCGACAGTGATCTTCCACTCAGAATAAAAATCGGGCCCAGCCCAGCATCAAGCTCTCGCTTAGAACGACCCTCGAGCTTAGCCTGGCATTAAGCTCTCACTTGGAATATCCTTGGATCCACTCTGGCATCCAGCTCTTGTTCAAAATCCTCTTGATCACATGTCACATACCATGCTTATGCAACACATGAATCATATGAAAATGCTTTATAACCATGAATAATGACGCAATAACATACCATAATTAACAAGCATTTCATATAATTTGTTCATCAACCATAACATTACCCCACAACCATAGCTGACATAAATTATACTTGCATTCATAATATCACATTAAGTCAAAACATAAATCCTCATAAGCATAAATGCCATCTCAAATCATGCCATCAATCACGTCATCTCAATATAAACCATACAAGCTCACACAATATCACCAATTTATACTTATGACTCATATGCTGCTATAATTTCAACAAATGTGAAATTATCATCTATGTTTAACCACACAGATGGAAGACATATGAAGGTGAGTGTAAATGGTACTTACCTCTAAATCTACAAAGTCGGGCGCATGGCTCAACTCTGATCTGGCTTTTGCAAATCCTCTCTATATCATAATTATCATGCAAATATGTAAATAAACCATTTTACACATCAATTAAGTCATTTAAGACTCTAAGTAGACAAATCCCCCTAATTCTCTTCCTTAACTAACAACCCCCAATCCCACATTTATGTAAAATTCCCAATTAAAGTCTCATAAACTATCCACATTGTCCACATTAACTTTATTCCAACAAACCTTACCTATTTTAGCTTATGATTCAACAATCCCTCAACATATCTTTTAGAATTTGTCTAACATTAATTCAGATTCTTATTCACAAAAAAGTTTAGAACCTTAGCTTAGTGTTCCATTTCGTAATATCATAAAGAGACTCTCTAACTCACACTCCCTCTCAATCTGCAAATCCAGTTCTCTAAGTGGGTTTAGGTGGGTTTTCTACTATTTTCTCGTAGGAAAGAGTTTTTTCACGTGTTCTATGCCTTTTTTTACCATCAGGTACATCCCTCAGTACGGGTTGTGCCATGAGGTGGTGTACCATATTTTTGCACGATCCAATCACAACTAATGCTCCCAACTCGTGCGGATCATTTCCATCAAGCATGACAACGGCCCGTGGCACGACCATGCCTGTGCCCGTGCTCATCTACTGTTTTCTGCAATTTAACTCATTCCCTTCTGATTAAATTCTGTTTTAATCTTATTTTCCCTAATTATAAATTCTAACTATTTTTGGGGCATTACACATGCTCTATTTGAGTCGCGAACATGACTCATTTTTAGCCCAAGAATGCCATCCAATTTTGAACCATTTTGTTAGACATTGGACATGAATCATGACATACAAAATACAACATTTATGAATCATTTTTTGCCCATATTTTCCTTCATTTTTCATGAGTTGCACTTCCCTGTTTGTTCATCCAATTTATATGATTTTGGCTTGTAATATGAATCATGGCTTAAAGTCGCTGGCATGTTTGATATGATTTTGGCTTGCAAAGTCATGCATCGCAAGCACCAATTCATCTTTGAGTGCATCTCCATTTCATTGCTTGTGATGCTAAAATGTTGATGTCCATCTTGGCCATTGAATTATTCCCTAAACCAAGCTTAAAGTCCCTTATAATTGTGCTCTGAAATGCTCCCATTCAATACACTCTCATATCCATCCAAATTCCAGCATAATTCCTAAATTCTCAAACGTACCTAGATAATACCATATTAGTTTAAAAGCTTTTATAATAACGAGTTTTATCTATTAAAATATAGAAAAATCATCATAAAATATATGTAATGAATGCGTATAAATAGTCCTATCAAACTTCCCCACACTTACTCTTTTGGTCGTGCCAAGCAAACATAAGTGAAAATAGGGGTTAAGAGTTCAATCAAAATAAATTAATTGGTTTCAATCATGTTCAAAGTCCCTATTGCATAAAGGAAAGGTTTCACATGAAACGATTAAGTGTTATTGATACCTAAACTTGCCCAAGAAAGCTACTTTGAGACTAGAATAGTTTATGGTCAAAATCCTCAAGCTTGGTGGTATCCTTAGGTTAATGCACTTATGAGCATAAAGTACCTACATATAATCTACAACAAAAAAACAACAAAACCTTGATCCATTATATTCTTTTCAATATACAATGTTTTTCTTTGACTTTTCTCTTTGTGTGCCCTTCTCTTTTCACTTTGTTTCCTAACGAACACGAAAGTGACCCGCTTTTTGCACTCGGTCTTGATCATTCAGAAACTTTCATTTTGTTTAGTTTTCTAGCGATCGCAAAAGTGACAAGGTTTTGGCGTGTCCTCCCAGTGATTCGAATACCTTTTATTCAAATTTTTTAGAACTTCTCAACATTCACACATTGTTTTATTTTTTAGGCCAAAATCTCATCAATACTTTATCCAATAAACATATTCAAGACCCATGCTAATTAAAATTATCCATTTATACATCCTCAACCGAACTTGAGAACTCACTTGACCACTCGAGCAATCCCATCGTAACTTTACAAGACCAAGTTCAAGGTCCTCGATCATGTCGTGCACCCACACTCAACATTATATACAACTTTCTTTTCTATGATCTTCTCAAAAAATGTCTCTCGATTTCACTTAAAGTTAGATACAACACATTATACACATTGAGCATAGCGAAAGTGCAAAAAATTTGTTGGATTTGAAAAAGTTTGTTGCAAAAAAGAAAAGAATTTTGCAGTTTTCGAACACTTCGAGCACACACAAATCCTAATCCTAAAAAAAGGAAAACACAATCATACACCCCTTCCTACACTTAATCTCGACAATGTCCTCAATGTCATAATCAAGCATTCGTTCAACAAATATTAAGGAAAAAAATTGCCATTGAATAATTAGAACGTAAAGAAGAGGAAACGGGAAAGAGAAATCTTCTCTCTCATATATTTTTAAATATGATTTCGTATCATATCTTTAAAGTATAATGTTTATCAGGCAAATTAGGTTTTACCAATGAGCTTCACAGACTAACAAAATATCAGTGTAAGAAAAATAAGTTTGAAAACATTTCAAACTAAAATCCTGCATGTATACACAAATGTACAACATCTGTACAAATCCAAATTATCACAAAAAAAAATAGAGCTCGACCTCTGACGTAAGCTCGGAGGACACTGATCAACTCTAGGGTCCAATGACAACAGGTACCTACGATCTGCACAATCATTTAAAACAATATCGGGGTGAGTACAAACAATACTCAGTAAGTATTCTTAACTTTTAACTTAAATGATGTGCATGCGAAAGCATAAATCAGCACAAGCACGTGCCTATCTATCTTGTCCATAGGCGTCCCAGTATTCCAGGCAAATAGTTTCACACAGATATCAAACAACACACAGCTATCAATCACACAGATTTATAACTCTATTCAGCACACAACATTACAATAATCTAGCACACAACCTCAATACGATCAAACAGATCAATTATACGTAATATCAAACCATACAAGTAACGATAAGAAGAAATTCACACATGAATAAATAAATCAGATCACACAGATCTCAACAACTTTCAATCAATATCACACACAGCAAATACGAACCACATAGGTTTAATTATATAAATCCTCAATCACACATATCTGAATCTAATGTATGAAATGAAATGAAATGTGATTTCACATAGAATGCCTCGAGTTTTGTCCACCATAGCACATACTAGTGGAATTCCTCTATCGCACACAGTACAGGTATGACATATGGCCTGAGCACACAACTCTGAGTAAAGGTCGTAAATATGGACAATAGTACACAACTAGTCTAGGATAATACACAGTAAACCTTTATCCACACAGGAATCATATTTTTGCCACACAGAATGACATTCATTCTGCACAACATATAACATAGCACACAACAGAGCACACATGACAATATTCATCTTAGCTAACATAGAGCAAATCAAACAATACCACACAGGTATTCAATCAATACCCAATCAAGTAATACCACACAATCATAAACCAACTATCTCATATTCACTATGATTCATCTTACAACTCAGCATTTCATTATAAGTGAACTACCGTTACTTTGCTTAATCAACGTAATTCCAAATCAATTATGAACCCGTTTAGTAAGCGTAAGAACACTTACATGTATGCTCATAATACTTACCTCTAAATCAAGCAAATCAATAAACTAAACTGCAAATCACAATCCTCCCAATAGTCATACAAATCCTCCTGTATGTAAATAACCATATATGATACATTACTAACCAGTTCATGTATTGATTCTAGCTTTAGAATCATTAAAACATCATTTGTAAGTCAGAAATCATCTATATTTCAACCATTTTTAAACCTTTGTTTTCCACACTTTTTTCATCAACTCTTCTTCCTAATTCCTTTTCTATCATATACATAACATCAATACAAGTCTCCTACTCTTTATTCCATTATTTCCTAGCAACGAAACCTCAACTACAGTTTAGAAACTTTAATTCCTAACTTTAACATCAACCATAAATAAACCATTCAAACTAGCTTTTATCTTACCTTGACTTGGATTCTTGCTAAAATTATTGTTTTTCTTTGCTAATTCACCTTATTTCACTCAAGAACCACTTCTCTGTAGCTTTACCATCTCCCCTAAGTTTTTTTACTGAAGTTTAGGTATATATTTTTTCAGCCTAACCGGAATCCACTCGTGGTGGAATATGAACTGCACATGGTGGTAACGACCACGCGTACTTCCCTTTCCACTGCGTGTACTTCCCAATTTCAGTTTTCTCCAATTTTCTTCGATCGTTTCATGTCAACCTTATATCGACCTTTCATATACCTTTATATATTGATATTTAAACATTAATTTATTGTCATTTAATGACGAAAAATATCCAGAATGCTACATAGTCGCTCGTTGTTTCCATTCATAAGGTTCCGTCCTTGGCTTTGGCATTCATTCATTACATTCCTTAATGAAGAAGGTAGCACAAAATGGTTTGTACACAAAACATAATAAACAAATAAAAATAATAAAAATGCAACAAGTAATTGTAAACATGCTCCTATATGATTAATGCATACACATTGAAAAGAAACAAAAGCAATAAAAAGAAATAACTTAAACATGTATACACGAAAGTAAATGAAACTTAATAACTCATGATCTTCCTAAATCTCTTTGATCTTAATTTAGGGCAAGATTAATGTGGCAATGACTTTAATAACTCATAAATTACATGCAGTCTCCATTAATGATCCAAGTGTGTGAAGGCCGTGATTCACTGTCTGGCCAAGAATGCCATCCAATTTTGAACCATTTTGTTAGCGTTTGGACATGAATCGTGGCATACAAAATGTCACATTTGTGAATCATTTTCTGTCCATATTTTCCTTCATTTTCAATATTTGTGTTTGCCCTTTTGTTCATCCAATTTATGGCTTCAATTTGCTCGCACGTTCGATATTATTTTGGCTCGTAAACTCATCCATCACATGCTCAAATTCATCTTTGAGTGCATCCCCTTTTCATTCCTTACAGTGTTAAGATCTTGATGTCTGTTTTGGCCCATGAATTATGTCCCAAGGCAAGCTCAAAGTCTCTTGAATTTGTGCTCCAAAATTCTTCTATTTAATACACTTTGATTTCCATCCAAATTCTAGCATAATTCTCTCATTCTCAAATGTACTTAGATAAAACCATATTCGATTAAAAGCTTTTATAATCACGAGTTTTATATATTAAAATATAGTGGAAGTCATCATAAATATATGGGATGAATGTGTATAAATAGTCCTATCACTTAAGTAATTTTCTTACACAATATTGGTATAATAGACGAAAGTAGATAATACCTTATTTATTAGGAAAGTTGGTAAAGATATGTTGATTTGCCGAATATATGTTGATGATATTGTTTTTAGTGCCTCCAATTCTTCTTTGTGTAAAGAGATTAGTGAACTGTTGTAAGGAGAGATCGAGATTATAATGATAGGAGAGCTCAAGTTCTTTGTAGGGCTTCAAATCAAAGAACTTGCAAACATGATCTTCATACACCAAAATAAATACACAAGGAGCTCTTGAAGAAATTCAACATACAAGTGTTAAAAGACGCTAAGACTCTGACATCTATTCTTAAGCTTTAAATGGATGAGGAGAAAGAAGATGTAGATCAAACGCTTTAAAGAGGTATGATTAGATTCTTACCTAATTACCCACTTCTAGAATGGATATCATGTTTACTATTTACTTGTGTGATAGATTTCAATCATGTCCTAAAGCATCACATCTTATTTCTTGCAAAAGAATATTTAGGTACTTGATCAATACTATAGAACATGGTTTGTGGTATCCTAGTTGTGATAACTTTGATTTGTATGCATACAGCTATGCAAATCATGGTGGTTGTAGGATTGATAGGATGAGCACTAGTGGAATCAACCATTTTCTACGATCATGTTTGATTTCATGGACATGTAAGAAAGGAGTGTAGCAATTTCCACCGCAGAATTTGAATATGTAGCCATAAGAAGTGCTTGCGCTCAAGTTCTTTATACAAAACATCAATTACATGATTATAGATTAAATTTGTTTAATGTCCCTATCTATTGCGATAATACTAATGCAATAAGCTTATGTAAAATCTTATTTTGTATAGTAGAATTAAACACATTGAAATTAGACATCATTTTCTTTGTCATTATGATTTGAAAGAGGACATTTGCCTAAAATATGTTCCAATGTTTGATTAATTGGCGAACATCTTAACTAAGCCACTGAATGAAGAACTATTCAATGATATTAAGATGAGAGTTGAAATGTACAATTTTAATTATTTATAATATATACTTTTATACATTACATCATACGTGTGTACATTCATATGACAATTTACACCTATAATATACTTCACACTTGAGCCACTAAGCCAAATTTATCAAAAAGTTATGAAAATGAGGTTTGGGTAAGTTTTTGATGAGTAAACTAGCCTCTAGTCGATTAATTTGGAGAATCTTAGTTGAGTAAAACCCATCTGGTCGAATAAAATCTTTTTAGTCGACTAGGCTAAAGTCAAGTAGGTTTTAAAGATAACAACACCTATTTGCCTCTAGAACCAACTTGGATGTAGTCTAGTTGAGTAACTTAAAACTTAGTCGAGTAAAACTCTTGTGGTTGACTAAGAATGGACCTAGTATAACGTAGAAAAATTTAATGAAAAATATCCAAAAAAATATAGCTAAACTTAGCAAAAATCTGCCAAAACAGTGGCCTGAAATGACCTTCGAAATGACCATGGTAAACTGTTTCCATAGCGTTCTCCACTGTTGGCGCAATGCATTTTGTCCTGAAATTTAAAGGGGAAGCACCACCAGAACGACCTTCGAGGTCGTTCCACAGGCCATTCTAATACATTTGGAAGACTAAAAATGTATTTTTGTGTATAAGAAGAACAACCACCCAAACGGTTTGGGCAGGCCGTTCTAGAGGCCATTTTGGCATGACGAGTCTTTAAAAATAGATGAGCCTTTAGAAATAGAATCTGAAATTTAGATTGAAAATGAGTGTAATAAACAAAATTTGGCCTGTTTTGTGCATACATTAGGAATTTGGGACCCCGGGTGGAGTTGAGCTGAGAACCGTTTACACAGATCTTGAGGTATGTGCACTATGATGCTTACCATAGCAAGTTTTGTCTTTGAATGGTCAAATTTGTGTAATTTTGCTGGATCTTTGAATGAACTCGGGATTGCTTGTGTGTTTAATATTTTTCAGATAATTATGCAAATTTGGATGTTAACACTACAAAAAAACGCGCATTTAGCGTCCAAATTTTTGGACGCTAAATGCAAATTTCTGGACGCTAAGTGAATTTAGCGTCCAAAAAATTGGACGCTAAATTTGGACGCGAAAACGCTCGACGCTAAATTTAGCGTCCAC
>CANYCX010536772.1:0-11908 GCA_948193385.1 Breynia disticha f. nivosa
GCTTGCAAATGTGGGAAATTCGTTATAATTTGATGGAAAATCGTAGCACATTGAGCAGACGTATTTCGGGGGAATTGAACACAGAAACCAACATAAAATGGAGTTCAAAGGGGCCAAAATGAAAGAGTTGCTCGGACAGAATACAAGTCTCGATCGAGACATGTTGTACCTCGTTCGAGACTTGGTTGAAATAAAAGAATGAAGCGGACAGAAGACCCATCTCGTTCGTGACTCGAAGAGTCTCGATCGAGACTCAGCCAAAACTGAAGATGAGCTAAGTATTCAATATCAAGTTTAAAATCAGAATGTACCAAAGTGTTCAGAGGTAGAATCAGGAAACAGATATGGATACTGTCATCGCATATCTGACTCAACCTCCCAAGTCACTTCTTTTGGTGAATGAAAACTCCACTTCACCAAAACCTTCAGAATCTCTCGATTCCTCAACTGTCTCACTTGTCTGTCTAATATTTCAACAGGCTCCTCCTCATAAGTCAACTCATCAAAAATCTCAAGCTCTGGAGCACTCAATACGTGACTAGAATCTGATCGGTACCGTCTCAACATAAAAACATGGAATACATCGTGTTATCGGGATAACTCTGCTGGTAACCTCAATCTGTAAGCTGGTGGTTCCACTCTCTTTGTAATCTCGTACGGTCCGATATACCTAAGACTCAACTTTGCACGTTTTCCAAATCGAATCACACCTCTCCAAGGTGAAACTCGTAAGAAAACCCTATCACCGATAGCATACTCTATCTCTCGATGATGTCAATCGTAGTAGCTCTTCTAACGATCTTGAGCTGCTTGCATACATGTTTTACAGGTGTCCGGATAATGGAGGTTTAATAAGAAGTAATGTACGCGACAAACATCATTACATATGGAGAATAACGTACGTTATCTTGTCCTGTAATGTACATTATTCATCCCTGTATATATATTCCCTTCTAACTACTCATTCATTTGCCACTTTTATATGTTTTTTATGTATATATATTCACACATAAAATTCTATGGCATTACACAAGAGTTCTAAAAAAATAAAAGTCGAAGGAGAATGCATATTTTTCTAAAAAAAATGTAAAATTTCATATTTATTTGTCGAGGTTTAGTTGTAAAATCCTTTATTATTATAGTTTTTTTGTGTGTAGGTGCTTTGTACTACATGAATCTAGTGGATAATGAATTAATTTTTTGTGTACTTAAACTTTATAGCTTAAACATAATATCAATTTTCATTAAGCTTTTATATTTAAATGATAGTTTCTTATAAGTTCTTATTTTTTAATATTTTATCTGCATGTTTAAATACTTGAGTTAAATCAATTTTTATAATTTGTAATTTTATGATTGTTAATGAGTTTATATTGTTGTTTGGAACTAATGATTTTTTTGTTGGATAGTCTTATAAGCAGTATCAATTTATATTATGTACTTAATAGTAGAATAAACATAGAATCAACTTTTAATACACTAAAAAGTATTACCTTTTGGTTTTTAGCTGTGTTTATTCACGTAAGATAATGTGTAGCTGATTTACCTATTTTAACATTTTATTAATTTGGTTAAAACTTTGTCTTTATTGTCTTATTTTCAAATTGTAGCTTAAATAAATATTAATAATTATTTGTGTTAGTTTAAACTAATTTTAATTTTCTTTTTCATGATGAATGCATTTTCTTTGGGTTTTACGTTATTTGTTATTTGTTAAAATACTCCAATTGTAGAATGTTGATTTCATATTTATTTTAAAAAAATCAAATGTCTGCAATCCATTTAATGTAAACTTTTAATCAAATTTTACTACCTAAGTAATTTTAAACTACGAAACAGTTGCTCCAATGTCTATTTACTTAAACTAATATGTCTGTGATTTACCTCTTTTAAACTTATAATCAACTTTTAATAAGTTTAACTTTCTGTTAATTTGGTTTAATGTTCGTGTTCATTGCCTTGTTTTCAAATTATTTATTAAATAAACATTACTTTGTTTTAATTGTCTTGTTTTCAAATTGTTTCTTAAATAATATTACTTGTCATATGTATTTTTTTTTATTTTTTTTCATGATGAATATATTTTTTCTTAGGTTTTACATTCTGTGTTTTTTTTTGAAAAAGTTCAATTGCAAAATATTTATTTTATGTTTATTTACAAAAATATAGGTTTAACACTTCATTAATTTGGTTTAATACTTGTTTCTATTGTCTTATTTTCCAATTGTTATTTAAATAAATATACTTGGTATATGTACTAGAATTTTATGTTGTTTTATTTAGAATAAAGAACATAATTTTCTTCTTCTAACCAAAATGTTTGATTTTGAGTTTACTTTTAGTATGTTTTATTTTAAATGCTGCGCTAACTTTGATCTTCACACCATCTGGGATGTGCATTGTCTCGGACGATAAAATGGACTTCATGGCTGATTCTACTTCGCAGCTGATCCAAGGAAGGTAATAAGGTTTTAACCTTAATCTCACTTCTTATTTATATCACTCATCCACTCTTTTTTTTAAAGAAGGCTTGTTTAGAACAATACTTTTGGGTTTAGCCCAGCCTATTATAGGCATTTAAAGTGAATTACACTTAGCAACAAGAAACATTATATTACACTTGGATTAAATTTTAGAGAAATTTTTATCAATTATTGTATTTCTCAATATTTTCTCATTTAATATTTTTATATTAGCACATATTCTATTAAAAATATCAACTCATTTTTTCATAACACAACAACCCCTTTATTATAAAAAGCTCATTTTTCTTTAAATAATTCACTTTTGCTCTCCTACTCATGTTTTCACTTCCAACTTTTTTTGGTTTCTTTCCTCCATGTTTTCTCTTTTACACATTTTGTTCTTCTTCTTTCTCTCAAAAATATTTCTTCAATATTGCCATGTGTTGGGATTCCTATGACTTTAATTTAGATGAAACAATGGAAAACTTTGAAAAAATAATAAAGAAAATCCATAGAAAAATTGCCCAAGAAGAACACATGCATTACTTTGGAAAACCTTAACTAGTTTTAGGGAATTTACCTCAAAAATTTATCTGAAATGTGTCCATAACGTGTTCTAAAGTAGCTACTATATAGGAACCATCCTACACAACATTAACTTTATCCAAATGTGTCACAAGAGCTGCCTTTTATGTCACCTCCCTCTATGTTCACACACACACGACTAACCTTGACGAAGAGGGCGAGTGCTAGCTCGATCTTTGGTATGTATGGCAACAATAAGTGTTAGTAAGAAAATAGACAAATTTCTTACCTTAGAGTAATGTAGGTTAGATTTGAAAAAATAGAACCACACTAGTGCTTTAGCTCAGACCGGCCTAGCCAGAACTATTGGTTTGTTGAACCGGATAAGCCTGGCAAAAATTAGGCCAGACCTAGGCTATTTTAGGTATAGATTCAGTTCAAAGGTTTTTTGAAAAGTGCACCTACAGTTCTGAGCTATCGGTTTGACAATTCCTTGAACCGTTGGAACCGTGAATTACCAGACAGCATGACTAAATTCATCTCAAAATATACATGGTATAATCATAACTAATATAAAAAATACCAATCTCTTTCTAACTCATAAAGTTTAAATATTCTAATGTTTTTTAAACATCCTAATCTAACTATCATACTAATTACGTATATTTTAAAAAAATTTCTTATCGTTTACATCTTTACCATTCTCGTTACATTTTACTTAACTTTAAGTTACTTGAAGTAACTTCATACCAATAGGTTAGTTATTCCAAACTTTATTATTGCGTTATATTCCTAGAATACCGATCGTATTAGTTAACACATCCATGGATTAAGCTTTGGGTTACGCTAATACGCCCTTTATTCTATAATCAGCAAGTCCATACTTTATGTAGAACTGCTATATAATGGCTATAATATGGATATCCCATAACCTATTGCAATCCACCTGCAATTCAATTTCAGAAATATATTGCTCACACACACATTTTCAAATCTTTCAACATGCAACTCAACATCTAATATCAACATATATCGATCTCATATATCATCATATAACTATCATAACAAACTGTAGATAACCTCAGAGTTATCTACTATCAATCTCAACATATAATGTACAAACTATATAACCGCATCATAATATATAAACATGTATACAAAATATCCTAATGGCATCAGCTGAAGAGAGAGAAGTAGATCGGGTAGCAACTGTCCAACCTGTAGCAAAATAAAACTCTAACTATGCTAATCAAAATATCTACCTCTGCTAATCCCTGTACCTGAAACAAACATCACAATTGCGTGAGTTGCGGGCTTAGTGAGTAATCTTTAATTTATTTTATAATATCTCATGAACAGTCATAATTATATACACTAAACTTTCTAAACAATCACATTTCGTAAAATACGAATGTTACATATCGAATAATCTCAATTCATATATATATATACGTATTCTTCATCCTTTTCATTTTCCTTTGAATTTTCTTTTTCATTTATATATTTAACTCGTATTGAATTTCAATTCGAATACGTCTGAATTGAACGTTCTCGTTCATAATAAATCCTAACTTTTGCCTCCCTATTAGTTTTGAAAACATTGTTTTCCACCTCCTTTTCATGTGGACCTAACTTCAATCTCCCTACTCCTGTCTCTGAATGATCGATCATTTATCAGCTTTCCATCAGCTTTCCATATCACATATCTTTTAAAAACATAAGCACGTTCACGTACCTGTTTCGTATGCCCTTTCATTTTGCGTACCTATTTCATTTGAATCGTATCTACGATTCCTTTTCATTTCATATAAATCATATCATATAGTTCATATCAGAACTCATATTAGTACGCACGTATAATCATTTTGTTTCATTCTTGTATTCGCATTTTTGATTTCGTACGTGAAAATCATATTCATATCTCGTTCGTAAATCAAACATATAAAAGCAACTCATATTCGCAATATCATTCATAATTCGATCGTAAATAAATAAATAAATAAATATATATATATAACCATTCATTTTAATAAAGCCAAATAGTGAGATATACTCACCTCTCAGCTGAAGTACTCGGACTGATGCAAACTCGCGTCCCGTCCGACTCGGCTACGTTGCCCTCCTATAATATATATCAATCATATAATAACATATAATCAGCAATATATCTATCCTTTCCAATATAATGATCAATTTAATGCATGCCCTATTAATTTCCTTTAATTTGCCTCTCAATTTCACAAACCCCAGCCGGAACCCTATCCCTTTTTCTTATCGTTAATCAAATCAATAATAATTGAATTTAACGTATTCCTAACTTAATTTCAAACTCTATTCTATCTATATTCAGTAATTCTAGGAAGAATTATCTTGAAACGATTATAGCAAAACTCGTAGAAACTGCCAAAAACTCCGAGTTTTACCTATTTCGCTTATGTCACTGGGATCCCGGCTCGAAACTATGAATGATTTGATATCTCAAATCAAGTTTCTAATTGAATTTCACCTCACCACCACTTAATCTCTTCTTTCCCCTATTTTTTTCGTCTCTCCCTTTCTCTGGTTCAACTTTGGTAAATTTTGAGGTTCTGAGTGACTCGAGAAGCATCTGATCTTATATTTTTTTGCTGCAAATGAGTGAGTACGCGTGGTGGGCATGGAACTATGTGTGGTCGTGCCCAACAAGTGTTTTTGGGCACCCACCACGTGTTCTCTTATGATCCAAAGGATTGTCCTTTGTTTCGGCTACTTTTTGGCGCCCTTTTATCACCCTTCCTTTCATATACTTTTTTTAATCATTTATTTTCATCATTTTAATTGTAAAACACTTTAATTTTACTAAACATATTCTTTAAAATATTAATCAAGTGATTCGGGATGAGAATGTTACATTTTTGTACTATAAAACATAATGTATAACATTTATATCATATAGTTTAAGTCTCCATATGAGATAAAGGAGTCTTGAAACTAGTCTAGTCCTCTTGACTAAATCTCTTTCAGATAAATCTTACAACATGTCAAAGAATCTCTCAAATTCCTTTCAAATTTATTGTGCAAACCCAATTATTATTGTTAATGCTCTCACTGAACTTTTCACATTGGATTTTGTATCCAGCTTGATCTTAATAGGTCTTTGCCTTTCAAGTTGATCATTTTAGCACACATCTAAAATTCAATCAAACTAATATCATTTTGTTCTCATTTCTTTGGTTAGACCAATGAACACTTAACTTTCTTTTAATATAGAAAATCTTACTCACATTCTCATTGCTTTAATCCATGAACATATAAATGGAGTGAGATAGCTTCTACAACTAATTCTTAACTAATGGAGTACTAAAAGGATCACGAAAAATCATTACTTGAATGTTATCATGAGACTTATCCCTTTAATATTTATACGTTTCCAAAATTTGAAAGGTATAATACAAAAGAATTTATCTTTACCTTTGAAATGCTCCCATCAAGATTAAGCTTTAAAACTCCCACTGAAGTTACCAAGCTACAAGGAACAAGTTCTAAAACTAAAAGATTCTCAAGTTCAAAAAATCAAAAATTTTCAAACGAGTAAAGAACTTATAGCTCCCACTAGAACTAACTTTCATTAAAGCCAAAATCAGGATCATTCACAATCAAAGAATATGCTAAGATAGTATTTAATCAAAAATAGAAATATAGTCAATACTTTCTTCCATACATCAATTTGCCTTCTTTAATTCATTCAATCTTCCAATTCTCTGACTCAACTGGACTGATCATGAAGGAAAAATAGATCTGATGTCTTAAATAAAAATAGACGTACCTATTTTATACCAATCTAGCAATCTATTCAAAAACATTGATTGCCTATACTTGTTAATTACCTAAGGTGATATGAAGCTATTCATATCATCCAATATGGATGTATGTCCTTTTGACTCAACTCTGTATTTTTCACACCCTTATAAATAAAATTCATTTTTTTATTAAAAATACATCTTATGGAAAGAAGTATTTAGATCATTCTCATGACTAATCCATAAAACTTCACAAGATGTGTAAGTAACAATCTTTGAGGGTATTTTCAAGATCTTGTGGTGTAAGCCAATATATATCTTAAAATAATTAAGAAGATCAATTCTCCTTAATTACCACTTCACTCTTGTTATGGAATTGGAAATGAAAATCGTACATTTAAATCCATATCATAATTTGGAGCTTAGACTTCAATCAAATTTACTAGCAACATTAATCGGTCTTAGTGTTTTGATTGAATCACATCTTGAGAAGCAACTAGATTCCCTCTTTAAAAGTTATATGTCTAAAGAATTTATATCTATTACTTTAATAGTCATATTCCAAAATGATGTTCATCTTCTGCCTATGCCTAGCCCTCAAATTTATCAAATTCTATAGATGACAAAATGGATAACAATAGAATTCAATTCAAATAATAGTCACACTACTAGTATTTTGATGTGAACATTTCTTGTGTTAAGTAATTCAACTTCAATGAATTTATTAACATTCTTACTATTATCTAATTGATCAACTCAATTTTGACTAATCTTAGTAAGAATCACATAATGAGATCACTATCACTAAGATAATACTTAAACAAAAATTGATAAAAGTTAAAAGTTTCAATTTACGATTTATGGCTTCATTCGATAACCATGAAACTTATCTCTAGCTAATTAGAATATTTGTAGTCCTTACAAAACATAATATTACCAAGAATGTTATCATTGAAAAATCTATTAAAGACATTCTTTAATAAGGTTAAGACATAAAGTGCATACTTAAAGAATATATTATTTTTTCTTCAAGACTCACTTGAATAAGTTAATTGCTTCTTAACTCCCAACTTTTCATGTCACTCTTGAAATATTCGACTATTTTCACTTAGATACTTCAAAAATATATGAAGACTTCATCATTCTTCATTAAGTGGAATCAAAGTTTGAATTTATCACCTACGAAAGATGAAATCCACAAATGGAATATTTAAAAATGACACACCCCTCACTTACATGATTTCTTTAAAGTGTATACTCCAAAGTACAACACTTTGTGTAATCAAGATATTTCACCTACTGAAATGTCTTGAATCCATGTTTAAAACTCACTTTATTCATTTAAGTCTTTCAATTCTTAAGAATTCTAGCTCTTAACTTCATTTCTTCCCCATACCCTTAGTTTAAGAAATTTCTCAAATTTCCTTTCCAAATATTTTAATAAATAACCCATATAATTGTCAAGTCTAGATCTTTGTTCCATGTGGACCGACTCTCCTATTTCAACAAACACTTCCAAGGAATAGATAACATCATTTGGATATTTATGTGCAATAATTATCTACTAACTAATTTTACTAATTTAATGAATCATATAAGCTTCTAAGCTTTTAATCACAACATTTATGACTAATACATATGAACTCTTAGTAATTCCACACATCATTTATCACACTAAGTTTAAATGATGTGGACTATGAAATTCTCTTATTTCTTTTTGCATAAAATAAACATCCACATTATGTTGAGCCTATAATACTTTCTTGAATTTAACCTTTCAAAATCAAGCCTTTAAAGCTCTTAGCTTCTTAGTGTTTGCATTGGAAAATATTTTTCCAAGCTATATGATTATTACTGCTTGAAATTAACATACAATTATGTTTATTTCATTCGTAATCACCTTTCGAAGTAGTATTTAGTTAATCATTTATTACTTAAACAAACATTAACAACTACACTTCAAATGAGGATTTTCTAGAACTACATTTGGTTTGCTATTTATTTCATTAAATGCTAATATAGTGGATGGTTCACATAAAATTAAACTCTACTCATAATGTGGAAAGTGCTAGAACCAAAATTTTATTTGGGCTAATACATTCACTAGATTAGAGTTTGACTGTTAAATAACAAATGCTCTAATAATATAATTTTAGTTTTAGTTTGCTAAGTTCCTATAACTTAGACAACTCTATGTTCATTATGTGATAAATTAAAATTATAAACAATTTATTTCTCTTGAAATACAAAATTTCTCATAAATTGTACTAACTAGGTAATAATATTTAAAATAATCAAATATTATTTATGAAGATATAATGAAAATTCTCAATACTCAAAAAATGGTATTGCCAAGATTTATCATAATAAATCTCAATATTTAGTTCAATTTTTAGTTGTCATTTTATTTAACATTTATGTTGTACAAGTATAAAACTAATAATCATTTATAGCGCACATGTTATAAATTCAAAATAAATAAAATGAATCATAAGACTAATTAAATTAAATATATTTGTTTAACAAAATAAACATATATCATACCACAGTAATATCCCAAAATTATTCATCAAAATCAAATAACACCACATGAAAATTCGTTCAAAGCAACTAACCTTTTCTAAACAAAATATATTCTTCAACTACAAAAAATAAAACGAATTGTGAATGTTCATATCCTAGATATGAAAAGTAAGATATCAATCTCATTCATTCCCAATTACGTGTTCTCTATCCCAATCATCACTTAAGGGTTTTATTGTGTCAAAGATCATCATCATCCTATAATCTCATCATCATCTCTCTTTAAGTCATTCACATCGACTTTTATATGTGAAAGAGGTAACATTGAATCAAATCTAATAAATAGATCCTTAGGCAGAATAGATATTCTCAAACACTTCCAAAACAATGTTCAAACAATGACAATGAATGCTCTTTTAGGTTATAAGTTGCATCACACGGACATTAGTGGCTAACTTTGCTCCAATGTTTGCCAATTTTCCAATAAACAACTTACACTATGGAGCATAATTTAGTATGGCATTTGAACCTTCAATCCAATGTATAAGGTGTCATGCCCAAATTTAAATAGTTCATTTATGAATAAATAAGGATTTTGGCAACCATTTTTTTCTTTTAAAATAGTTTGTCAAACCAAAGTATAAGGATGAATAATAATGCATTCATTAAACCCAAGCCAATGTTAGCCAAATGCAAACCAAATGTAAATATGCAGAAGCAAAGGTTTTTGGTTTAAAATATTGCATGAATCATTTATCTATACTATCAGATGTATAGATGTACAAAATGCAAAAGTGTATAGTCTAAAATATACTAGGAGCCACGACCTCAAAGATGTATCGGACTTCTAGTATCCACCGAAAACACGAGTCCTGCAGTACTATCGATGCTCTGTACAATCACTACAATCAACAAATATGTGAGTAATTAATTACTCAGAAACACTTTTAACACACTTACCAAAGTAGTTAATGCATAAGTACTTATTCTTTGTTATGTTTTACTTACATTATGCGACAGGGCAATCATATTAATTTAACCTCTATCATTTCTGTTCTTTAATTCCTTAACTAGGCAATAATCTTCAATACATTATCCCAATATTAGGACTATTAATGTTTCTCTCTCCTTTCAATATGTTCTGTTTTACTCTGTTCAGTGCACAGGAACGGGCTAGATAACGGCTGGGTCAGCGCGTTCCTCCGGCCGTTCCATATGTCCAAATCAGTAAGACCAAACGTTTGGGAACAGTTTTGGCAAACCATTTCCCAACCCGGTTTGACCTTCTGTCCAGGTCAGTTAGACCAAACGATTTGGGGAATGGTTTTGGTAAAACTGTTTCCCAACCTGTTCTGGCCTTCTAGAATCCTTTGACTAATAAAACGACTTAGGAAATGGCTGGGTGAGCTCGTTTCCTAGCCTGTGTTAACCTGTTGTTTCAAGAAAAACTACAGTAATTAAGATACAACATTTCCTTAACACTTTTTCACAAATATGGCTTAAACACGTATCAATCACACACACCAATGTCAACTCGTTTCAACCATAATATTAACATTTAAGCATCCATTTTATTCCATGGCAACATAAACATAATACTCATTCCATAAACATAAGATTCATAAAGTAAGGATGGATGCACAATGCAATGCCAATGTATTCTCATACAATATGCACACCCCAGGGTCTTCCATTTTCCTCTAGCCTAGCCCACCATTGAGCTCTTGCCTAGAATCATCATCAGCCCAACCGGCATCGAGCTCCCACTCAGAATATACCTCGGGCCCAACCCGACATCATGCTCTCGCTTGGAATATCCTCAGACCCAGTCCAGCATCGAGCTCTCGCCTGGAATCTCGCTGCCAAATGTCACACAATTATGCAAATGCAACACATGAACACATATGTTATTCATTATGGCCACTCCAATCTCAATAAAATATCATGCCACATATTTTCTCTTTTCTTTTTTTGCAAGTATCATAATTCAAGCATTTCATATGAGTTTTCAATATCATATTTCACACATCACGCTCTCATCATTATCATCAAATTGCAACCACATCATAATCTCACAAACATAAGTTCATATTATCACATTCCATAGCAATTCCACATTTGTCATCCTCAATACGAGAACCCATCATAACCCAAAACATAAGCTCACAACATACCCATCAAGCACATATCACAAATCAATGTAAAGTATCTTTTTTTTACACAATCATACAATTCACATCAATATCATACAAGTCCAATTTAAGACTCTTGCTTGCTACCATCTTAACAAATGCACATTTTGTAACGCCCCAAAAAGTTAATTCATTTAATTTAAAAATAATAATTATGAATAAGAACGAAAGATGTGGGTGCATGTTGTTTGATTTCTTGCATGTGCCGAGAAAGTTGTGTAAGCGATGGTTGAAACCAAAGTAAAGAATGCCCATGTTTTTGAATGAAAATGTAAATGATGAAATAAGATATAATTGGTTGAGAGGGCAAGATTTTAAAGTCGTGACAAAGGCCTTGAAAGTTGGGTGATGCATTCTAGATGTGCATTGTTGGTAAATGAGTGGAACGATACTAAAATGAGATGATGAATTAAGTGTGTTATGA
>CANYCX010536826.1:0-10425 GCA_948193385.1 Breynia disticha f. nivosa
GCATTAATCAAATCAGGCCTATAGGGGCATATTTACTAAATCTATGGCCATAGTAACAAAAATGTAACCTATACTCACGACCGACGAGGCTTGTTTGCAAACATCTTAATGAATTTGGCCAAGTATGAATATGAACTTGAATTTGAGAAATTCAAGTGTCAAGTCTGTGAAATAATGCATTAGAGGGCATCCATTCATATTTATTAGGTTGTATATGTTCTATTCATCATGATTGTCACCATGTATATATGGTTATATGATTGAGATGTAATGATACCAAGTTGGTATTAATTTAGTGGAAAATTAATTGTGTGGCAAGATTATGGTGTGGATGTATATATACGAATATAGCTTATGTGACCATAAAATGATTGAGGTTGTGATAATGATTACGTTAAATTAAGGTGTGATCTATGAAAGGTATATGATTAAAGTGAGTTATGCATGTATAATTGTTATAGTAATTTGAAAGGTGTATATGATTTGTATGGTTATTGTTGATAAGAGATTGAATGAGTTTGAATGATGTAAGTATATATGTGTATGCATGAGCATGTACTAGGAAAGAATTATGGAATGTGGTAATTAGTTGAAACTTGATTATGTGAGTAAAGGTTTAGGTATATATATATATATATATATATATATATATATGATTAGCATGATTTCATGGTTTGGAGAGGTTAATAGTGGAAATTATGGAATTGATGTTAATATGAGCATGTATCTATGTGAATTGAATTGTTAATTATGATTATGTGTTCTTATTTTGATGTGTTGGAAACATAGGACATTGATTCAATATGTATGCCTTGAAATTTAACTAAGTGTTGAGAGATATAAAACAGGTAACCAACCTCGATCGAGGATTTAAAATCCACCTCGATCGAGAGTGGTCTGCTGGAAAGCAACCAAGGAAAAGGCTGACCAACCTCGATGGAGACTGAGTTCAGTCTCGATCGAGATTGGACTGTTGGACAAAAAATGAGGAAATGGCTGCTCAATCTCGATCGAGATTGGACGGCCTGCTGGAAAGGGAACAGCTCACGGGCTGATCAATCTCGATCGAGAGTGAATACAATCTCGATCGAGATGATCATTCTGCCGATCAACTTTGGATTAACAATGAAGCATCTCGATCGAGATCCGATGCACCTCGATCGAGATGATCCTTCTGCTGGTCAATTTTAGCTGGAAATGAAGCATCTCGATGGAGACTTATTGGACCTCGATCGAGATGGCTGATCTGTCCACATGAAAGCTGGAAAAAAATGAATTATCTTAAACTTGGTTTCTTTGAACCATGATTGAGGTCGCTTTGCTGCCTGCCCAAATTTTTCATGTTTTGCTGATGTGTCATTGATTCATAATTGTGATTATCTTTAGGGTAATGATGTATTTTTATTGAGAATGTTAAACATGGGAATGTTATGCTTTAAATTGCATGTCGTTAGATGAAGCCGACCATTTTGGGTTATCTTACTTACTAAGTCTTTGACTTACGCAATTATTGTTATTGCCTGCAACGCTCGGCAGGAAATTGACCAGGTATTGGTTAAGACGTGAAAGGGTACATTTTTGCTGGGATTTTGGATACTTAAAGAGGAAGAACCGAGGTGTGTTGTCACTTAAAGGATTTAGGTTAAATATTGTACATGACTATGCATACATTCTACTATTGTGTTAGGAATCTATTTTGTAAGTTGTATATGTAAATGAATTTGATTTGAATGACAATTCAATTTTTCTTATTTATTATTTATTTTATATTTAAAATCCAAAAACCTGATTTCCGAAGTTTGAGTTTCACTTGCAGGAGGGGAGTTATACGTGAGTGATATTTAAATTTAGGAGGTCACATCTAGTCTTTCTTTGATCAGTTTATAATTGTCTTTATTGATGATATATTGAAATATATGAGGAATATCAAAGAACACAAGGAACAATTGCAGATAGTATTGCAGATATTAAGAGAAAAACAGTTATATGCATAACTAAGCCAATGTAAGCTCTGGATAAATTATGTAGTCTTTCTAGAACACGTGATATCTGGACAAGGAAAATTAGTAAATCCAAAGAAGATTAAAGTAGTGCTAAATTTGGAATCCCTAAAGACAATCACAGAGGTACGCAGTTTCCTTGGTATGATTGGTCATTACAGAAGATTTGTTGAAGGATTCTCTATTATAGTAGATCCATTAACAAGATTACTCAAAATAATATATCTATTCAGTGGAATCAACAATGTCAATAATGCTTTGATGAATTGAAGTATAGATTAACCATAACTTCAATCCTTACGATTCCTTCGAGTATAGGGGGAATTCATTATTTATAGTGATGCTTTATATCAAGACTGGGATGTGTACTTATGTAAAATAAGAAATTCGTTGCATATGTTTCTAGACAGCTTAAACCATAAAAAATAAACTATCTAGTACATGATCTAGAACTTGCGACAATAGTATTTGCTTTGATGATATGGAGACAATATTTATATGGGAAGATATTTTGGATTTTTACATATCATAAAAGTTTGATATAATTGATGACTCAAAACAAGATGAATGTAAGATAGAGAAAATGGTTAAAGTTGCTAAAATATTATGATTACATGATTGAATACCATCAATAAAGAAAATGTGGTTGCTAACGCATTCAATAAGAAATCCAAAGTTACTTTGTCTAGTTTTCAATTAACATTAATGATTGGTTTGATAGCTCTATGATGCTTGAATGCAAAGCTAGAAGTATCTAAATTGGGAATGTTAATAGCAACATTGGTTGTTAGACTGATGTTATTACAGAAGATATAAGTAGTACAAAAAATGATGAATGTAAAAAGATAATTGAACAAATTGATCAGGGTAGAGACATTGTTTCAATTGATGTATAAGCTGATTATTATGAAATTTTGAGTGTGTGCACCAGTTATTGATGGTATTAGATAGAAGATACAGGATGAATCATATAATGCTCCAAACACTATGCATCTATGTATGACAAAGATGTATCATCTATGCATCTAGGTATGAAAAAGATGTATCATACTTAGAAACAACATTATTAGTAGCCAAACATAAGAAGAGACCTAGAAGAATTTGTATCGAGATGTTTAGTATGTTAGCATGTGAAAATTGAACATCAAGCACTGACTGGTAAATTTCAATCATTGCTTATTTCAGTCTAAAAATGAGAAAGGATAACTATAGATTTTATGATAGGATTGCCACATACATACTATGGAAATGATGCAACATGGGTAATTTTTTGGTAGATTAACCAAGTCTACAAATTTCTTATCTATCAAAGTTAGAATCTCTCTAGAACAACTAGTAGAATAATGTATATGATGAGATATAGTGTGATTATATGGTTTTCCTATATCCATAGTATCAAACAAAGATCTAAGATTTACTTCCAAATTTTGGAAAAAGTTATAGAGTGGCTTAGATGTTAAATTGAATTTTAGTACTACTTTTTATTTTCAGACTAACAGGCAAACTAAAAGAACAATTTAAACATTGGAAGAGATGCTACGATCTTGCGTGTTGGGATTTTTGGGCTCTTGGGATAAATACATACCATTGGTTGATTTGCTTATAATAACTAATAAATAGTAGTATTGATATGGTATCATATGAAGCTCTAAACGGATGAAACTGGAAAAGTACAATATACAAGGATAGAGAAAGGGTAGAAATTTTTGAAAGACTTGAACTGGTACATGAAACCAATGTAAAAGTAGAATTGATCGAAAAACTCTTGATTTAAAAGAGGCATATTTTTGAAAACTTGGTCTAACAAATAGTTCTTTGCCTTGTAAACGTCTTCACTCTAGTACATTGATTTCAAATTAAGTTTTCATATATTGAAATGTACTTAAACCAGTTCGATGGCACTAATTGCATTACCACAACGGGTTATCAACGCTTTATAAAATCACAAAAAATTTATATAGAATTTTACAAGTAAAGGCTAAATAGGTTAAAATAAGAATAAAAGGAAAATTAAAAATTGAGCGTCAAAATGATGATAAGATTGTCATAATGACTAGCAAAGTAAATAAAGTTGCTATTTGATAAATTTGGATATTCTAACATAATAAAATTGTTAGAGTTGCAAGAGAATGAGAGTAGGTGACAAGAACAAACGAGATAATCCTATTTATAGACAAAATGTTTATTGTTTTAAGACCGTTACTGGAATTTTTGTAAATATCATAAAACATATTGAATATAGTTGTTAATGGCTAAGAGAAAAAAAAGTTTTTAGGGGTCTAACAATATTTGGAGATCAACAGTCTAGTTTTTAAATAGTAGACACAAAAAAAATTTGTATATAAGATGTTGAACCTGTTTGGAAAAGTCTATATGTGTCCTGCATGCGGGACAGTGTTCGGACTGTGTGGCGACCATTCTTACACTGTGTTTGGATCCAACGTTTTGGAAATAAGTGAAGGTTTTATGAAGTGTAATAAAAACCTTGTTTGAGAAAAAGATTTTAGTGGGGAGGTAAGTGTTTTGGAGGTTTTTAAAACCTCGAAATTCCATGAATTTTCAACCCACCAAATTAGTGGTTTGGAGAAGTAAGTTATATTTTTTAAGATAGAGCCTTATCTTTTTACTCTTTACTACTTTATAAATTCTTATTTTTCTTTTCTATCTAAACAATAAAAAAGATTTAATATACTTTACTCTACCTTATGTTACTTTATAAATCCTTGTTATTTCACTTTAGCCTTAATTTTTTCAAACACATTATGTTAGAGAAAAAGAAGTACAGAGAGAGTGTGGTTAATTCCAAACCAATAACCACCAAAAGAAAAATAAAAAAAATTAAGGTGTTTACACCAAAAAATTTAGCCAGAAGGCCAGGACATCGAAAGTAATGAACTCGGCCATAAATCCTACAGAGAACGAGAAACATAGGTCATTTGACAACAAGGCAATAGACTTTATTAGCAAAAAAAAAATTGAAAGCTTGGTCCCTAAAGAACATCACCAAGATTGACTATCAAAATAGAATAGGAAATTATTGGTTGTGAATAAAATTAATAAATTGATTGAAATCAATTAGCCAATTAAGATCAATCAAGGAAATATTAGAGGAAAAGTCCAAAGTAATTAATTCTTATCTTAATTGGGTAAAGCTACAAAAGAGCCTCCGAAAAAAAAAATGAAGAGACAATCATCATAAAAAATCATCGTCTATCAATAGATAATAAAAAAAACAACTATACTCATGTCATATAAGCCCATTTTTCATTTAAAATTGGGATAATTATCTCTTATACGATGTTGACTTTTTTTTATTGTAAACATTTTGTTTTTAATTTTATTTTTCGAAGTTAACTTTCAAAATTGCATTTTCCATAGTAATTAAAAAATTAATATTTTCAATAGCTTATAATTAAAAAAATATTTGTTGTATATTTATAATAAGCCCATTAGAATTTCCATAGTAACCCTTATCTATAATACTTTGGGCCCTAGTCCTATTTTCCAGTTCCTCAAACTTTAGTTTAATTTCCAATTTCCTGCTTAAGTACCCAACCTTTAGTTCATTTTTTTTAATTTTTTTTGTGGAAAAATCACTCGGAACCCCTTCTTGTTTTCCAGTCCTTAGCGACCTTTTCCAATTTATAGCCTTCAGTATACACTCTCAGCCTTTCGTTTGTGTCACTAGGTCTACATTCCTAAGCATTTTTTTGGGATAATTTAATAAACTTACTACTTAATGTTTGCATATTTAAAAAATAACCAATAACTTTGTTAATTAAAAATATGGCAATCTAAACATTCTATATTTAAAAAATAGCCAAAACATAACTAACTGAAGCTAAAGATACAATCATATTTCTCATTCTTAAAATCTCTCTCAATTCGAAATTCCAAATCAAACAAATTTTTACCTTCAGAAACTCACTATCGAAACTAAAATAATACCCAATGAACACAATTATCATTTGCAGAAGTCAAAGAACAATCCAAACATTACTTTTTTTGAAAATAAAGAAAATCGATGAAGAATCATGTTTGAAGAAATCAAATATTGTGTTTCAACCCAAGTATGAAATCAAGTGAAATTATTCTATTGATTATAGTTTTAAGTCAATTTTCTATCAAAATTTCATAATCCTACCATTTTTTGTAATTTTCACGACGGAGATGAAATCTTAAAGTTTTTGTTCTCCAAAGTTCACAAAGGTTTACATTATCAAGTTCACATAACACTTTTACATGTTTTTGATCACGCGTTCTAAAGTTTACAAAGATTCACATGCATAAATACACAAACAAAACACTCAATTTGACCACTCGTTTTAAGGTTTTCAAAAGTTCACATGCACAAGTTTACAAAAAACTCAATTAATTCACACCGTTCTATGATATTCAAAGCTTCACATGCTCAAGTTCAAAAAAAAATCTCAATTAAACACTCGTTCTGAGGTTCACAAAGATTCACATGCTCAAGTTCACAAACATATAATCAAGTTAACGTTTGTTTTAAGGTTCACAAAGTTCATAGGATCAAGTTGACAAAGGAAAAACTCAATTAGAGTACTTATTCTAAGGTTCAAGTAGGTTCACATATATCAAGTCACAAAGAATATACTCAATCACATTACATAAAGTTCTAAAATTCACAAAAGTCACATGATCATGTTCTTAAAAAAAATACTCAATTTGAGTATACATTATAAGGTTCACAGATGTTTACATGATCAAGTTCATAAAAAACATACTTAATCACATCTCAAAACTTTCTGAGGTTCACAAAGGTCCACATGATGATATAGGCTAAAACTTCAATAACAAAACTTAAAAATGTTATTTTTATATTTATAATTAAGCAAACTTACATGCTATTTTTACAATTATAAACTTCAAAACTGACATAGGATAATTACTTCATTTTTTCCTAGGAAAAACACCAAGCCGCATGGCCTCTATTGCTATTTTCTCGGTCCTTAGCTACATTTTTAGTATTTCAACATTTATTTTAAATCTCTAAGTTATTTATTTTCTATTTTACACTTGTTAATATTCTAAGCAATTTAATTTCAAGTCGTTGCAATTTTCTTTCATTTGGTTTTTATTATTCTAATCAATTTAAATGCAATAATACCAACTTCAATCCTGTCAGGATTTATGGCATCATATTATTCTTGCTTAGGAGGGTTTTATGGCAAATCGCCTAGCTCTTGCTGTACACTTCAAAATGAATTAGGCTCTATTCTATCAGAAACAAGCGTGGATGCGCGTGTTGGGATACATTAAACTTGAAGATGGAGCTGGATAATGTGTTCATAATGGTGTTACTGGTACCGCCAAGTGCGTATATTAACTAACGTGAGGTTTTTCTAGCTTAACTCGAATTCGAGTCCTGAGTACGCAGTTGTGTTAAAACTTGGTTGGGAGAACTTTGCCTCCCTTGTGGTCCTGCCTGGCTCGAACGAGAATTAGTCTGGAGTGTCCAAATACTTCGTGGTTCACACAAAAAAAATAATGGTGTTACCGGTGAAGATCAATAGTTGCCTATAATTGTTGTGGCGCTATTACCTGTAATCTTGTTGCTCCCCTTAATTGCTCTAGGTTTCCTTTGGTGGAGAAGATCAAAACTTCATAAGAAAAGTGAGATTAAACTTGGTCATTTAAATTCTTATTCTTTAGGAGATTTGGATGGTTTTTACACCTGAGGTTTACCTTAAAATTTAATTATGAATATCTAGAAGAGGCTACAAATAATTTGGGAAACAAGATAGGATCATGCGGATTTTATTATGTATATCAAGAAATTCTCAAAAGAAGATAACCAATGTGGGTGTGCAAGCGAAAAAGATTCCAGCACTAAGATTACAATAAGTAAAAATGTTTACCATGTCAATCTTGTCAAACTAAGAGGATTCAACACACAAAAAAGATAATGTCTGCTAGTCTGTGAGTACTTGAATCGTGGATGATTGAACAAGACACCATTCGGTAGGGAATTGTCTTGGAATGTCAAGAAAGGTTTGAAATTTCCCTTGGAACTGCTCATGGCCTCGCATACCTTCACTCGGGATGCAAAAAAGATGATAATCCATTGTGATGTCAAGCCAAGGAACATTCTTTTTTACGATCGGTTTTAGGCAAAGATTTCTGATTTTGGACTCTCAAAGCTTTTAAATTATGAACAGTCCAGTTTATTTGCTACAGTAATAGGCACTCACAGCTACCTAGCTCCTGAATGGCTAACAAACTCAGAAATCTCTAAGAAAACTGACATTTACAGTTTTGTAATGGTGCTACTGGAACTAGTAGGGAAGAAAAAATTACTTTGACTAATCGCAAAGTCATAGCCTGGATAGCAGTGACAACGGTTGTGGCCAATCTACTGCATCTTCAACATCAGGACGTATTTACTTCCCATTATTTGCACTAGAGATGCAAGCACGGGAACTATTTAGAGCTAACTGATTTGAGGCTGGAGGAATGGGTCATAAGCAAAGAGGTGGAGATACTGGTATGAGTTGCTCTGTTTTTTGTGCACGAAGAGCTTATTTTGAGTCCTAGCATGGTCAATATCGTTGAAATGCTATAGGAGGAATACCTTTAGGCCAGTCAAGAATAGTATGACGCTCAATTTTTATTTCCCATTTTAACACTAATTAGTCTTAAATGATAAATACTATTGAAATTTTTTGCGATTTATAAAACTTCGTAAACAAAAAGGGGACAATATAAATTAAGCTTCAACCAACCTATTTTCATGCATTTCTACATGCAAGCATTCAACACAAAATTAGTGGAATAGTTTGAAAATGTTTACAAGGATGAGGACTGTTTGTCAAACCAAATTTACAAAGTTATGCTCATTATAAAACCAAGTACAAGAAGTTTGAATCATATACAAAAGGTAAACTAAGCATATCCCTGATCCTTAACATGCAAGTTCCGAAGGAGGATATTCGAATGGACGAGTGGAAGCTATGCAACAGCCTGCCAACCTGTACAAATTTTAAGGGAAACAACAAGGAAAAATAAATCAGTATTAAAACTCAATGAGTATATATTCCCACTCGTCACTATTCAAACCATAGAACCCATAGCAATTGTTCATTCAGACACACACATTTTAAGTCATCTTTCATGTTTCCATTTCCCATTTATTTCATTCAAGCAATTATAAGAGTTAAATTACTTAGCCATTACGTTTCAGTCTTAAATTATTTCAAAAACTTTGTAGTTTAGAGTGTGTGTAATGCCCCAAAATTTTCAATTTTATTAAAACATTTTAAAATAAATGTGTCGAAAAATGAGAGTAAATTTTTTGCGAATTAATTAGAATAATAATTCGGGAAAACTTTGAGAATTTAATTACAGTGATCAACTAGCTTGAAAAATAATAGATTGGGATTAGTTAAGTCGAGCGGGGGAAATAGGGTATTAAGTAAATAGAAGGAAGGGCAAAACCATCCAACGAAAATGATTTTTCTATAAAAACCTACTTCCTTCTCCTTTTCCCACATACCACACGTCTCTATCCCTCCATATTTCTTCGTTAACTCAAAATCTTCACCATCATCTTCCTCTTACGAAACCCTAGGGTTATGGAGATCCGAAAGTGGTCGGTGAGTGAGTCTCGGTAAGATTTCTCACTTCGTTCTTGCAATTTCCGTCCTAATTTCTAACCCTAACTTTCCGACCTTATAATTCTTTCGATTGAGCTCAGAATTGAGCAAATGATAGCTTGTTGGGAAGCTTATCATGTCTACTATTAATTAGTAACCTTCTTTTGAGTTAAATCATGGTTTAGGGACTCAAAATCATGGATTGAAACAAGGAGGTGCAAAGTGACGAGTTTAGGGTTTTGCGACCGGAGTTCTTTTTCGAGTTTGGTTGCTTAGGTAAACTTCCTTGCAGTCTATTGATAGTATTTTATGTATCAATTTAATTGGGTAATGTTTGATGAGGAAGATGGAGGGAAGGATAAGTTGATGTTTAAGTTTTTGTAAAAGGAAACATAAGAATTTGTATGATTAAGGTGTTAAATTGGTGTATGACCTTAAAGAGTAGCTAAACAGATTGGTTTAGTACATTAATAGTACTTGAAGTTAAGTAAAAGTAAAGAGTAATTGGGAGGAAAAGTAATAATATTAGGGGAAACATACAAACCATAGATATTTATTCATTCATGGAATGAATGAAGTATTAATGTAAACTTATAATGTCAAACATAGGAAATTCGAGTTGTGGCGGGGATGGCTTGTGACGAAAATCATAGATGTTTGGCTAAGCTGAGTAGCAGGAGCACAATTTTTCCCTAATTGGTATGTTCCTTGAAAACTTGTTGATTGTTGTGAGAATATGTTGAATTGATATGACAACAAAAATGTTGTGTTGTGAATGAGAATGGTTTATTTGTGATATGAGCATTTGT
>CANYCX010536937.1:0-13245 GCA_948193385.1 Breynia disticha f. nivosa
CATATGATTCTAGCAAGAATTTTCCATTCAAACACATGTAATTACTAAGGTTTACAATTCCAGCAGTAAACCCTTTGTCAACCCTAAATCATTTCCTTGATTTCTCACTCTTTTCATCAAGCTTGCACCATAAAAACATCCTAACATATTCCTACTAGCAAGATCCATTTCTCTTAGGATGAATCATCAACCTGAAATCAACTATGGCAAATCTTACCTTAGCACTTAGGATGAATCATAGCAAGAAATATGGAATCAAATCACTTTCCTTGCTCAATTTTCACTTTTCTTTGCCTCCTCTTATGTTTTTCTCTGTAGGAATTAGCTTAGAATATGAGAGAATGTTCTTGCCTCTTCCCTCTTCTCAATTTTTTTTTTTTTCACGAAATCAGCAATCCACACATGGTGGTTAAAAAGAACGTGTGGTCGTTCCCACAACGTTTACTTTGTGCCCACCATGCGTACTTCCTAATTCAACATTTTTCCTCTTTTCTTTGGTGATTTTCTATCAACCTACTATGAACCCTTAACCAACCTTGGTATATTGATGTTTAAACATTTATTTTTTATAAATTTAAGACAAAATTCCTGGGATGTTACAATGTGATAAGCAATCTCATCACAAAAGCATCCAAACATAAGCACATATGACTCAACATATCAATCATACCAAATAAGTCCATTTAAAAACACGTGTGAGCTACCATCTTTACATATTTGCATCATTCTCAAGTATGATTAACCATACAGATGCAAGACCTACAATGGTAAGTGTAAACTGCACTTACCTCGATAAATTCGCGAAGTTGGCCTCTTGGCTCAACTTTGATCCAAACGTCGTAAAGCTCCTCCTATACGAAAAATACCAACCAAGGTTGTCATTAACTTGTTTCATAACTTGTTTCATCTATATAAACATCAATTACAGCCTCTAAGCCTCAAATCCTCACTTTCTTTCTAAACCACCGATTCTGCTAATTTCGATCTTAGCATGATTTAAACAATATAAATCATTTCAAAGAGTTCAACTAACTCAAATTCAGTTAACTAACATCACTCAACAGCAAAATTAGTTCACAACCTTCATTTTCTAAAAATTCAGTAGCCCCAAGATCATCTCTTACTCAAGAATAAGTCTATGATACTTACCTTACTATATTTAGCTTGAATTTGGCAAAGGAATTGGTTCCTCCTTGCTCAATCACCCTCTTCAGATGTTTCTAGGGTTTTCTCCTACTTCCTTTTGATTTTTTTTGCTGAATGAATAAAACAGTATTCAGTTGATTGTTCTGTTTAAAACTTTCCAATCGACACGACCTTCAGCACGGGTCGTGCTTCAGGTCGTGTTGTGATTTTCTGGCACGAGTTCCAATTTGATCGTGCACGAGATCATGCTGACATTTTTCAAAAACGATGAGCACACCCACTGGCACGGTCGTGCTCTAGCCCGTACTCATCTGTTGTTGCCAGCACTTTTCTGATTTTCATTCCAATTCAATTCTGTTTTAATCTATTTTCCATATAGATTAGTTCTATCATTTTTTAGGGCGGTACAGTGACCGTTTAGTGTGACAATGTATTGTTATTTTATATGGTGGGTCGTCTGACCAACCAATAAAAATGAATATGTGTGCCTTGATTGAACTATATATATATATATATATATATATATTCCAAAATTTTTAATTTTATCCCTTAGATTAGTTGGTACACACATTTTGTGTTTTGAACTTAATGTCATACGTAAGTGTAATTAATAATTTCCACTCGACTATTTCCACATAGAAATTTGACATGGTCCATGCATATTCTAATTCTGTTTATGAATTATTGGCAAAAGTATTCTTCTTCTCATAAAAGTAGTGTTTTACCTTGATAATTCCAACTATCCAACATTCTCCAATTTTTGTTGGTTAGAAGCAGACTTTGTGAACAGATCAAAACAATTGCTTAGCATCAAGGATCTTCATAGAATTGTAGTGTCTTTATTGACAAATGCTTATATATATATTCATATTAATTTAATGATGTTTATAGGTTATTGTTAATAAATTATGCTTGTTCAGGCATAATTCCTGCTACTTTTTATGACTCAGATTATTTTACGACTTATAAGTTGAAAGGAATGAAATTCAGATTACAACAAAGCAAAACGATTGATTTTCAGGACATTCTAGGTTTACACGACTTGGAACACAACTTTCCTAAGTCGTGTCTTCAACCGTGCAAGTATACCTGCTTGAAATAGATTTCTAAAACAAATACACGATTTTGGGCTTTTGAAAGAAAAATTGGTGAGGCATTATTAAAAGGGATAAGTGGACATGGGCCAGACCTAGTCTACATAGGAAAAACAACAATCCACTTTTAGAATCAATACGTTTTTAATTGCTATTTTGGTGTAGACAAATATGGAAACTTAATCAATCTTTGATTGAAAAAAAAAAGGAGTTGATTAAGAATAGATAAAAGGAATAAAACTCATTCTTAATTAATCTAATCTTAGTCGTGTATGATGAGGAAATCAAAATCAAATTTGATTTTGATACATTTATCTATTATGGCAGGATATAATTAAAAGAGATTTTGGATTTTTCTCTCTCAACTCTCTTTATTTTCCCTTACCAAGTCATCGAACATAGAAAGGGGTAAGACAAAAAATTCTCTCTACTTTGTATGTGTATGTCGTCTACCTTTTGGTGAACAAGACTTTGTTTGTATTCTTGAATTTTCCCTTGGGGAGCCAATACCAAAAAAACATTGTATGAGCTAGCACTTAACCCTATTCTTTAGGCAATTGTGTGTGTGAACATAGAGGAAGTTAATTCGTTGATAGCTCCTCAGTTGGTACACGATCGTGTTTGGACAACTCTTACTGGCTTCTTTTAAAGTTTTGCAAAGCACACTACTATAAGAGGTAATCAATATAACTAAGATTTAATCTTGTTAATTTTTTGTATGATGTTCTTGAATGAAACAAATTTTTTGTTGCTTTCTGAGTTCCACTGTGTTTGATTGAAACTAAACACATTACAATGCATGTATAATTTCAAACAATGATATCAGAGTCTGATCATACAAGATAAATATTTGATTGCCCATAAAATTGATTAGACATAAAGAGTTTCAGTCTTTGAATGAAAGATCATATTTTTATGTTAATTGATTTTATGTGTTGATGTAAAGATGCAACTTGTATGTTAATTGTTTGTTGTTAATGAGTTTGTTAATTGTTTTTTTAAGCAAGTTTGTTAATTGTTAATCATGCTTGTTAATGTAGTGAAACACTAAAAGATATTAAAATTGACATGATCATTAACATTGAAACATGATGTGTTTTTGAATGTGTTCTAACGTGTTAATTAATATAAATGTTGTTTATGATCGGATTTAAAGTATAAGAACTTGTTAAAACTTGATTAGGTGTGCATTAGATTCATGGAAAATGGCTAAAATTGATTGAAGATCATGTTTTTTGCACATTGAATCTATTTGTTGCATTTTTTGCACTGTTTTTTGAGCCACATATCAGTGTAGCTTGTGGAAGTGATCCTGTACTTTGTTGTTTGAGCACACGAACATAGGCCATGCCTATAAAATGGTTATATTGTGACTGTGTAGGGTCAGTGATGATCGGGTAGACGGATGTTCAGTTACATGGACAGTTACACGACTGCGTAGCTTACCGTGTACTAAGTCAGAAAGTTTGTTTTATGCATAAAATTGTATATTGTGTATGCATAGTGTATGGCATTCATGTTATATGATTTTAATATTGTTTAATTATATTTATGCATGTCATAACATAAATTTAATATATTGTTGTTACGTGATAATGATTTATATTAAAATTGGATAATGAAAATTAATTGCTAAGTTGGTTTATGACACAAACCTTTTAGCATGTGAAGTAGGATTTTTTATGGAGAAATTTTTGACAAATACTAGTTTTTTCAATATTTCCTCATTTTTACTATCATTCAAATATTCTTAACACTAGCACACCTTTTAAAATGTTCCTTTAAAATTACTACTCCTTTTAATTGTAACCTGTTTGTTAATTTCTTTGTTTTTCTATACATATGAGACAATGTTTAATAAAATAATTCAGGTTGCATTAAATCAATGTTTTAAATGTGTTGGTTGTTAATGAATATTTAAGGTTGGTCATTTTGTTAAAGTATTTGCCAAAGCTAGTATTAGCATAATTTACTCTTTTTTAAGGAATGATCATTCAATGAGTCTATTAGGCCTCGGTCCAAGCCCATCACTAAGTTTTCCTTACTTAATTCAAAACACGATTTCCTTAATGGGCCTGACAGACTAATCCTAAAATTGGACTATTGTATTAACTATGAATGACTATTGTATTTTATGTTATGCGAGTTTTATTTTGAATGAATGAAATTACATAATGCGTTCAGGGTCTAAGGTTTGTATTTTAATATGGCATGCGTGCCATTTTGGATTATTATAAATTTTATTTAAATTTCTTAGTATAGAAATTAGAATAAAGTTGTTATAAATAAGCCCAAGATGTACAAGGCCCACCAGACTAGAGTGAAGAGCCCAACTGATCAGATTTGGAGAGCCCACAAGTTGAAGATCCATTTATGAAATAATATATATCTTTAGTTGTAGGTTTTTTTTTGTTCATCGCACGTTTACTTTTATGCACAAATATATATATCATGTGATGAATGAATGTCAAAATCGTATGTCATGATAAGTCGTAATTAAAATGAATCTTTCAAATAGCAAGTCACAAGTTGCCTTTATGATATGAACCATGTCAAGAATTCAAATGTTGGTCATGTACGTTAGGATTCCTAGGTGTGCCCTTCTTGCTTTGTGAAGTGTGGGTTGTGAATGTGAGTTTGACTTAATGTGGAAATGTATGGTTGGATCTAGACAATGTAAAATGGGTTTTTGTGCTTAATACTTGGAGTGTTAGTCCATTTGATCCAAGAGTCATGTTTAGAACATGATAGTGTTTTTCCACCTAAGTACCTTAATCTCTAGGTGTCCAGGCTTAACTTGACTAGAGTGTTGTTGTGAAAAATGGATCTTGACTCACACGAATCTCTAATGACGAATTATTTCAAGAGAGATTAATTCGGTTTATGAAATCATTTAAATGCCTTATTTTAATCTAGTTAATCTTTATTTTGCAAATTGTAATATGGAATAACATAAATAAAGTATCTTTGCGATCTGTCCTAGAAAAAAGAAAGGATAAAAAAGTATGCAAGACGGTGGATGTGAGGTGAGGTCAACGCCCAAATCAAACCAAAACCTAAAGAGATTAAGACTCAAGCTTTTAATAAGGAAGAATAAAGTCTGAATGGAGCTAAGGCGTAAAATTCAAAAGTTTTTTGACTCTTTGTTATAGAGGTAAACTTACTTGTTTCTACCACTCAGATATTGAATATTGATTTAGTTCTCACATTTGTTCAAATATTAAAAAAAATTAAGAGATAGAAGAATACTAAAAAAAACAAAATGAATCTCTATATTAAAAATAAAGCACATGTGGCTACCATTGAGATAGGTGAATTATCTTATCCTTTTTTTTTTGAAAATTGAACAACCCATTATCATGCCGAATCAACTAGGTTGAATTCACATTTTAGCGGCTCTTCCATTTCTCAACCCAGCTAGGCTGGCCTCAGAAATGGAAGGAGGGTGATGAATATTATTAATACGTGGATCAAATGGTACATTAGAGTAATTTTTGCTCAATGAGTCTTGATACAAGATCATGAGTAAAGAATAAGGAAGAAATTGACAATCTGGTGTCCTAGCGTGAGGGTCTAGACCTTGCTTTGCCAGCCAGTTTGCGCCTTCATTGGCTTCACGAAAGATGTGGCCAAGTGAGAACCCCGCATTTTGTTGTAGCAGAAGCGAGGTTTCAACAATAAGGTCTTTGAGGCCTCTTTTCCATGAACTAGGATGATTAATCGCTTTCACCGCCAGGGCACTGTCAGACTCAATAACTGCTTTGCTTATCTTTTTGGACAAGATCCATCGGATACCTTGATTAACTGCTTTGATCTCCGTCATGAGGGGTGAACAGAAATTGATTCTGGCGGAAATAACATCCAAGCAAAATTTCGAATGGCCTCTTACTAAGCCATCTATTGAAGCCGATTTGGAATGGAAATTTACTGCGGCATCCATGTTGATTTTCACTATCCCTTCCAAAGGGAAAGTCCATAGCTTATTGCTCTCTCTTCCTCCTTGAAAATTCGGCTTTAACCTGCTAAGGGTATCACAAGCCCGTCTGTGATTCTCTGCCAGGGAGTATATCAATCCTTTTGTGGGCTTCCTTACTGTTTGTTCAGTGAAGAGGGACATGTTGCGGAGGGACACGTTGATTTATCTTATCCCTTTGCCTTTTACCTTACTGACTAGTCTAAATTTTGTAGACTATTATTTTATGAGCTCGAACATGCAGCTAAGGGTGTAAATGAGCTGGGCTACTCGCGAGCTGCTCGGGTTCGAACTTGATAAAGGCTTGTTTGAGCTCGGTTCATTTACAATCAAGCTTGTTAATGAACAAAATATTAGGCTCGAATAGTTAAACGAGCCAAGTCTAAACAATGTAGCACCTGACTCGAAAGTTCACGAACATACTCGTTTAACGTTCGTGAATAAACTCGATTACATATTTGATTTTTTTATATTAATGTGACTTTAATATTTTTCTTTATATTTCAAATATGTATATAATTTATTTAAAAATAAATTATTTTCATAATAAAATTATATTTTGATAAAATATATAATAAATTATTTACTATATTAATTAAAAATAATAACTTTATTATATGAAAAAATAAAAGATATTAATAATATTTAATAAATTTGTTAATTTTTAATTTTACATCTAATACAATTATATTTTAATTTTTGTTTAACAAAACTCGAAAAACTCGTGAGCATACTCGTTTGTTCGCAAACTTTAAAAAAGTCTGTTTGTGAACTAGATACAAAACTCGACCCGAACTCAAACTTGTAAAATTTAAAACGAATCAAGCTCAATTACTCTAATACTCAGCTCAACTCGTCTTGTTTATAAGCCTACATGCAGCAGATTCGGAAGAAAAGGCTGCCATCTTCTTTTGGGAATATATAAGTCCACTACGAATTAATCCTAGAAAATGTCAAAACACACTATCAAAATCCATTCTACAACTTCATTTAAGCAAGTACAGTGTTTGACGTTAGCGTTCAAACAGCAATTACCCATACAAAAAGTTGGGAAATATAACTGGCAATTATTTACATTGTGAATTTTTATTCACAGCCATAACAAGAGATTGTCGCAGTCTCTCTCTTGAGATCCTACCCATCTTTTAAAGGACCCGAAGCTGAGCAAGAAAAGCTGCGCAAAGATCCAGGAAGAGAAATTGCGGTCCATTTACTCTCTGCAGATCCAGCAGATACTTCTCCTCGCGTGTTTTGTAAAGCTGTCGAGATTAAACCATTAAACACATGTATTAGCATGTTGTTTACACAACATGATCAATTACTGCAAGCTGACTTGTACGAAAATAATGGTTTGGAAACAATTCTCTTATCAGCTCCAATCCTGAAGATGAAATGCAGCATCCCAGAATTTTGAAATGCATGATTAGCAGAGGAATGAACAACAAGAATAAGCAATTTACCTGAACTTCGAACTTCACCACATTTGATGACCTTGCGACTCCATTCTCAATGATGGCTGATTCATCCCCAAAGAAATTATTACTGTGAACGGCATCATTGACCATTCCTTCATGATGGCCGGGAATGCCTGGAATCCATCTGCACTTCATATTGTAGTGACCAACTTTCTTCCAGCCCACATTTAATGCTTGCAGAGCTTTCAAAACTTCAGTCATAATCTCCCGGGGATGGGCTCGAGACTGTAAGAAATTATCAAGGAAAAAAAATTCATTTAGTTTCCCTTTCCTGGAAGCAAAGTAATAATGTGACCTAACTCAGCTCCGTCTTGCACTTAATCTAAAATGACTGTATATGCCTCTCAAGATTATTTTACCAATGACAGGTTTGATGTCATACGCTTGAGCATGACATATTGTCCCTATAGCCATATATAATTTAACATGAAATCATTTATGCTGCTCCCACAATTAGCAATCAAAACAGATCCATCATTTAACGATATCTAAAGCTTAGCAACTCAGAAAACGACTCATCCAAAAGATCTAGAAATTTAACCTGCAGTCCCAGAGCCCATTTTTTATCAATTGGGAACTGTGATTTCATACTCATAGCTTGATAATCCATGAACCCAGGAAGACGAAGGCCATTAGCTGGAGAGGAAGGTTCGTTTGCATGCATACGGTTGAAACTACAATCCTGGAAAAATAAAAAGATTGAATCAAAAATTTCTATAAGAATTTCGGTAAAAGAATTATAGACAAAAAACTTCAGAATAATAATATACCATAGTTTCTTGAAACTCAGCTCCAAGATAGCCGTTGGAATTACGGAAGCGGTTGTCCAGCAACAAATAGTACGCAACAGTGGCCTGGAAGATCCAAATATGATGGTAATAAGCATTTAATTATTTAAGACGGAAAGAAAAAATAAGAGACAAATGAAGTGCAAAGAATACAAACATCATTTTGCATCCTGTTGCGAAGTGATTCAATTAAATGGTTCCTGACAAATCCCATTTTCAAAACTTCCTGAAGAATCTCCTCATCAATCTGCAGAAATACCATTAAGCTGTATGAAGGGCACACAATCAAGTTAAGATATATGGAATCTTTATATGAAATCAATTGCCAATAGCTAGCAAAAATAAAATACCAAAAACATGCTCCATTTGTGACACATAATTCAACATAATCTATGTGGATGTAAAATAATGAATGCAGAACTTGACGACACAACAATTTAATTAGAAAAGGAATATCATAAAAAAAATTCTGATTCCGTCACCCTTCATGAAATTCTTTCAATTCTTTTTTCACTTTCCATAAATGGAGCAGACCGGCTAGCAAACACTATATGAGCAAAGATCTGAATCTCCTGATCTCATTTGTAGCCATGTGATTACCATTAGAAACCAAGACAATAAATAATTCAATGAATCTATTATAAATTTAATTCCTTCGCAAATCTTTAGCAGAAAATTTATGCCTAAACTGAAGCAGTCATGTGATTACCATTAGAAACCAAGATGACAAATAATTCAATGAGATCTACTACTTCCCAATACTTTAGCAGCTACAAAAATTATTTTTTAAGAATTTTCTGGATTAAGTTCATTTAACTCTCAATATGTTATCTTGGATACCAGGTTATCACAGTCAAATGCTTGTAAATTTGGCTCTTGAAAAAAAAAAGCCCAAAATAGGCCACTTGCTGCCACCAACAACTACTTAAAGATTTCTGAATCCTAAGCATCCAAAAAGATTGAAACCTTTTTAGCTTGCTGCATTGTATCAGGGGGAGGCACTGCCAAATAACGAGGAAGACGAGTCTGAAACCATGGATGTTGACGAATTTCTGGAATAGTAATTCGCTTCATTGGATCAACTACAAGCATCCTTGGAATCAGATCTCTTGCACCTGGTGATAAATGGCTGGGAAGAGTGTATATCCCACCCTGAAGTACAAAGATCAAGAAGGGAAGTAAGCAATGTTTAATTCAAATTAAAATTTAAAGAAAGAAAAATTTAGGCTGAAAATTCAGAGTTTAGATACGTAATGAACAAGAGAACTGCAATTATACTATTGAAAAGTGGTCTCTACAACAACAGGCATAACCAAAAAAAAGAACGCGAGACCAGAATATTGCAAATAAGCCAAATATAACAAACATGAATCCTCAGAACAAAATTTTTAAGTGGTGAACAAAAAATTTGTCAAAAGGGTAGAGAGAATAATTTTCAGTTATGTCAAAATTGCGGTTGCCAAAGGCATCAAATGAGAGGCATGATTCAATGATTATATGACATTAAAAATTGGTATTAGAGTTTCATAATTTCATAAATTGACCCAAACATTGAAGTCTTAAAAGGGTATCAATAGTGCCATGCATAACAATGCAAGGAGCTATGACAAATGTTGATGCCCTCAAAAAAAAAGATTAGCAATACCTTGATTTTCTTAAATAGGTTGGGTATGTTTTCATCATCAAAAGGAAGGGTTCCACATAGAAGAGCATACAGTATTACACCACAGCTCCACACATCCACTTCAGGTCCAGCATACAGCTTCCCAGAAATGACCTACAAGACAGAGCATTATTCTTAAATTGAAAATGCTTATTGAAGAAAATCGGGCACACCATATAAATGCACTAAGTCAATTATGAGTTTCACAAATCCAGCTTAAACTAGCACATCTCCCTACCTCTGGGGCCGCATAGTTTGGACTTCCGCAACTTGTCTTCAAAAAATGTCCATCTCTCATTATATTGCTCAACCCAAAATCAGCTATCTTCACATTGCATTTAGAATCCAAAAGTAAATTCTCTGGCTTGAGATCTCTGTGAACCACCATATTCCTGTGGCAGTATTCCACACCAGAAATTATCTGCACCACACAAAAGAGAGACCACCAAATGAGAAGATACAGAAAATTGAAAAGATCACATGCAAATTAACAGCATCTAACCTGTTGGAAAAAATTGCGTGCTTCATCTTCCTGCAACCTACTCTTCTCCACGATATAATCAAAAAGCTCACCAGACTTCACATACTCCATTACGACGTAGATGTCAGTAGGTGTCTCTATGACTTCATAAAGCCGTATAATGTGTGGATGCATAAACAGCCTTAAGATCTTAATTTCTCTCCTAACTGCAATAATGTTTGGATCAATGAACTTACTTTTCAGTATCTCAACCTTCAAAGGAACAAATTATACATGCAGGGGAAAAAAGATATTCATTAAGATAACAAAAGAAAATTACATGTATCCACAGCAACAAGGTGATTTAAGGAAGAACAAGTAAATGATGAACATAGTTTCAACGCTATAATGCTTGATTCAGACACATGATTCATAAATGCATGCACAACCAATACCTTTTTCCTCCATCTCCATATTCTTAATTTTGCGGCGATTAAGTATCTTTATAGCAACTTTGTGTCCAGTCAACACGTGTTCAGCAATCTTAACTTTACCGAAAGAACCAATTCCAAGGGTTTTACCAAGCTTGTAATTTGGTAAAAACATATCAACGCTACTACTGCCTCGGTGAGATGGCCCGTCCATTTTCCTATTCCAAAGGAACACAAAACGAGATTCTGCAAAAAGAAAAGTAACGACTGAAACATTGTAAAAACATACAAAGCCATACCACGATATTGGAACACACTATATTGGAATACAACCAGAATACAATGGCAAACCCATACACGTGTTTATATTCATAGCAGATAAATGAGGCTAAATTGAAAAAAAATTATGAGATAAACGACCATCAATGCCATAATAACTTTCCAATTGTCAGCAAAACGCTGATTCAATCATTTGCTAATCTTAACTCCAATCCACTATCAGAAATTTCAATACCAAACAATTCAGCAATCATTTCACAATTCAGCCTACTTCATAACAAATTAAATTCCAAAACAATTAATTTTCCTCCTATGAACAATTTACCCAACTTCCTTTTACGAATTTAACTTGAACTCCATCACAGACGACACTATAAGTAAACACAAATTTCCCTCCATTTCCAACCCCATACCGCTAAACCACAACCAAGCGCATAACTTTTTCACCTAATTAATGGTATTATAAATTTAGTGATCAAATAGCTTTAAAGTACTCCATTCAGCAAGTAACAACAGTAATTAACGGAAACTGAAGCAAAACATACATTTCCGAAAACCCCCAAAACGAATTGGTTTCTCCACAATTCAATTAACAATAAAAGAAAACATAAAATCACAAACTCTGAATTAGTATAGTAATAAGACACGATATAGAAACAGTGAAACCCTAACACTTTCAGATCTCAAACAAAAAAACTAGGAATCTTACAACAAATGAATACGCACGTCACCGAGGTGGACACTGTTCGAAGTACCCGATCAAACTCTGCGTCGAACAAGATTGAATATTAACGAAATTTAATACCGAGAGAATTATTTTGTGTTTTGATTGCTTTCACTCTTCGATACCATTGCGGTTGTTTGTGGGAGATACAGATTCTGATGTGATGAAAGTAATTATTATTTTATTTAGAGGACTGTTTTACCCCCATAATAGTGCGAATTTTACAATGATGATTTCAAAGTTATATAAGACATGGGTGGAGGGGAATTATGGACATTAATCGGGGATAAAAGGGGAAACATCTCGATAGAATAATTTTTCGTTCAAGGATTGATTTGGACGGAAATAATTTAAAATTAAAAGCTAAAAATGAAAAGATGAGAATAATGATTCAGTGCTTAGTCATATACACTTTGGCATTTTTAATACTGTTGTTATTTTACCTTATTTATTCAATAATTTTTTTTTTTTTTACAAAAGTTTTTGGAAGGGGGTTAGGCTCACCACCACAACCAAGGGCAGGGCCCAGACCCACTCTCCACTAGGCCTACAATCCACGTATAGGCATACCCACATGGACCAAGCTCTCCTAGTTTCTGCGTGCCATAGGAATGTCTCCCCAAGCGCTGTGACCAGCAAGAATCGAACTCGTGTCATTTTGGTCACAAGTAACAACTCTTACCAGCTTAACCCACAGACGATGGGTACCCCTAGGATCTAGTTTCAATTATAAGGTAGCAAGAAAACCTGTTAAGGTGTGTTAAATGGATCTTAACTTAAAAATGACTTGGCAATTGGCTTGACAGGTACTCAGAGCCACAAGCCTTTTCATTTCCACAAAGAAAAGTCATGTCCTTACCCATATTTAATTAATGACTTGTGCCATGAAATGCGGCCTTGACCATCACTCCAAAAAACGTGTTGTATAATGTATTCTGTCCTCTTCTGTTGAAATTCAACGCAAAAAATAGTATTTTCTAACGAATATCGACGGAAAGAGGTTGTCTGATAAAATCCCGTCGGAAAATATATTCTGTCGAAATTTGACGAAGATTTTATACCCGAAAGATGGCCAGCCGGTGATTCGAAACTCCGTAGAATTTCGACGGAAATAAGTAATTAATTAAAAAAATTGATTTGTAATTTTATGTGTTGTATAATGTAATAAAAAATTAAATATTAACCCCAAAAAATTAATAACATTGTGATTGT
>CANYCX010537099.1:0-14924 GCA_948193385.1 Breynia disticha f. nivosa
TCTTCTTATACCAATGACCAAAAAAAGCAGAGAGAGTTCTCGCATGCGGTTCTTCACGTGCCCATCACGTGATTTGGGCATTGCACGAAATGCCATGTCAGCAGCCTTCTGCACCGTCAGATTATCAGGGAATCTGTGATCGATGCCGTCGGATTGGCATAGGAGAAGCCAACACGTGTGGTGGAGTTTTTTTAAAAATATTTTTCTTAAAATTTATAGAATTTTGAAAAAAAAACTGACTCGTTAAAGACGTCAAGTAGGAAAACTATAAAATATAGTGAAAAAATCAGGATGGTAATGCATGTAATCATTATGGCAAAACTAATAAACCTCTCATATCACACTTTATGTGATTCTCTTACATTAGGGAGAGGTGCATATTTTATTTAAAAAAATATTTTAGATAATTTAAATTTTAATATATTATTTTTCATATTCTATAAAATAAAAAAATTTTATTTTATATAATTATATATGTAAGATATTGAAAGAATAGTAATTATGGATCTCAACCAATTAAATATAAATACTTAAATAAAATTTATCATATTAGATAAATTTTAAAGGGTTAAATTTTATAGGTGAGTAGTTAGTAAATTACTGAGTTAATACTTTTATAAAAGTAGAGTTAATACAACAACACAACACATCAATTATTAATTTCGTTACACTAAAAAAATTAAAATATCTTATATTAGTTTTATTTCACAAGAAGCATTAATATTTTATTTATATTTCAACATAATATCTGAATTATTAATTTTATTGTGCTAAAATACCTTAAATTAATTTCCATTCAACTAATATTTTCAAAGAGAGTAAGATTCAAATTTAAGATTTGAAATAGCTAAGGGTCTAGCCAATGAATTTACAAAAATGGGACATCCTAAAGAAGCGTCAAGTCCCCTTCCTTCGCTTTGAGCCTCTTCTACGCCGCGTTTTGCGTACAAGCCACGGTGCTTACTTGGTGTGAATCTGCCTCATTATACTCACTTCTCATCATCTTTTACTGCTCATGCCTTGCCTGCAACCCACTTGTATCTTTTTTTATATGAACCAACCCATATTCCTCACGTTCGGTGAAGACTAGTCCGAGATCGAAGCGGGAGGTACAGTTCTTACTTCATGAAAGCGACTCTACTGGGATTCGATCCTGGACGCACATCAAGCTAAACCTCATAGAATACTAAGTAATCAATTCAACTAATATTTTATGGGTGCAACACACTTGTATCTCTCCAAACTTTGTCACTCCCTTTTGCAACTCTTTCTACTTCAATAGCATCTTAAATAAATAGCTCTATTACGAATTGACGCGATACGAATTTGATGTAGAAGCAAATGTAAATTGAAAGGGAAACTTGTGTCTTAACCATTACAAATTGGATCTTTTTTAGCTTCTTGCTTAAAGCAATGCAAGTGGTCCGTGATTCTTATTGAATACTACCACAACACTTCACATAATTCAGATTTGAATTAATAATTCAACAGTTTTTATTTCTTGCTTTCTTTATATAGGTTAGGGAGTGCTGTGAGTGTACTTGATCTCACCTCCTGAAAAGATGATGCCCCACTTTTTTTTGTTACAAAATATTTAGAAGATCAAGTTTGTTCATCTTCAAGGCGGAAAGACCCACAAGGGGTTGTCCTTGGAGATCGGCAACTACCGATGTAAATCTACCAACGAGTGCTAACACCAAGCTCAAATTTTTCAAACAGAGATCAACAAGTCTGATCGCTGAAACAACACCCGCAATCTGATGCCCCACTTACTCCACACAAATTGCTTTCATGGAAAATTAACCTATAGTTAAGAAACTTCATGTCTTCCAAAACAGAATAGAACGACAAATCAATATAAAATTTTCGTAGATGTTTCCTAGGAAATCAACTTCCTAGCTAGAACCAAAATATAATAATAATAATAAAGTAAAAAAAAAAATAATGGTTCTTACATTCTATTACCAACAAATGTAACAGTTTACCTGTTCAAGACGTCCTTGAATCTGAAGCAAATGAACCCAATAGAAAATTGCAAAAAATTAACATTGATTTAACTGTCTGTACACTCCAGCATCATCAGTTGCATCTTGGTGAGAAACCAAGATAAAAAAAGAACTTCTTTGTTAATTCTGACTTCAAATTCACCTACTTGTACTGTTGCAGTTGTGATTTTACCATGGCATGTACCCTGGAACATCCTCTTCTGCAGGAGCAGGAAGGTTCAGATCAATCAAAGCCGGCATTGGTATCTCAGGAACTTCTTGGTTAATAACCAGAGTTCTATCCTCACCTACTCCAACAAAATGGGACCTTTTGTGTCCACCTAATGCTTGACCTGACAGGAACACTTTGGAACAGAAAGGACATTCATGGAGTTTTCTCTTCTTTGACCCCAGTTTCTTCTCTGCATTGTTCCCTGAACTCTGCAGCTTAGTTCTTGTTGGAAATGGATCGGCTGTGTACTCATCATTGTCTATGCTGTTCTCACCACTTTCATAAACTGAATCTATGCAACGATTAGTCCTTCTATGGCTGGTTCTGTGCTCATCAAGAGAGATGTATTTGGGTCCTTTTTTAGCACTGTTGCTGCGAAATTCTGAGCTGCAAACTTCATCCTTATTTTTCTTTCTTGAATAGTAACACTTCATTGAAGATCCATCAGTTGGATCATAGCCATTTTCCTCAATTGAATCCTTCTCTGGTTGAGCTTTAATTCGTCGAAACGAGCTTAATCTTTTCCCCAGTTCAGCATCAAAGTCTTCATCTTCATCTTCATCTTCCAGTTTCATCCCAAATTCAGCTTTCCGCTTCTTGAATTGATGGTGGTTTCCAGTAAATCCATGAACAGAAACTTCAGACTTAACCTTGTTTGCTTCATTTCTAAAGTACCCAGAATCAGAATTATCATCATCAGAGTGGTCATCATTAACAATAGCTACAAGCTCCCTTTGCTTTGATTTCTTCATCTCAAGTAACTCCTTACCATTGAACACGAAATTACCACCATTCTTAACACTAATTCTCATCTTAGTAGAGTAAGATTTAGCCTCCACAACAACAGAGTTATTATCCGAAGAGTCAGCCACAAAACTAAAGCAGCCTTTAAATCCAGAGTCTCTAGACAACATCATTAAACTCATAGCAACTTCTTCTTGCTCTTGCTCAACATCAGAAGCAGAAGATAAAGAATTGTTCTGTAAAGACAATGAAGAAGAATAAACACCAACCGTCTTATACCTCATAAGTCTCTTAGATCTCCTTCCTTTACTAGGATTAGAAGTTTCAGTATCAGATTGACCGTCAGTAACAGCTTCTTTAAGCTTCTCACTTGTTCCTGAACAATCATCAAAGCTGCTAGTATTGTTCTTGGAATGACAAGCCATGTGGCCACAAAGTGCCTTCAATGATTGAAACCCTTTGCCACATTCTTTGCACACATTGACTGCCAATAACTTGGAGTTGTTTGCATCAACAGCGAACCTCTTTGTTTTCTTGGGATTCTCTCTAAGACCATAACCAGGAGATTGAGAATTTGCATCAACCTCTAATGGTACTTCTTTCTTGCTACGAACAACACTATTATCGCTAGTATTGAGCTTGCCCTCTTGATCCAAATTACCAACAGAATTATTCCCGTTTCCATTCAAATGGATCCTAATATGACCACCCAAAGACTTCCCACAAGGGTACCTTTTGTTACAAAACTTGCAAACAAACTTCTTTCTTTGAGTTGCTTCCATGATTAATCAAAGACAAAAAAAATCAAGCTAACCCAGTAACAAAGATTGAAACTTTAAGCTATATTAAACAAAAAAGATGCTGCATTTCATTGAAAGAAGCAGAGGAGTAAATCGCAGATCAAGCAACAGAGAAAAGCAGATCAACAAGTTATCTTTCGCCAACAGCTAATGATCAAAAGAGATACGTGAGAGACAGTTATGGAATTCAGAGTTTAGACCCACCAAAAAGAAAGAGAGAGAGAGAGATTATGCATATTTTCGAAGCACTAGAACAGCATGTTGAAACGAAAAGGGTAAATGTGAGGAAGAGAAGGTAGGAAGAGGAGAAATTGAGAGTGAAAACATAGGAGTAATAAAAAAAAGGGAAGAATCAAAGCAAAACCATGACTGCTTCTTTCTTCTTCAAACTGATTAGCTTTGCTTTGTGGGTTGGGTTGGGTGTGTGTTGTAGTTGGAGGAGAATTCCATGCATGGAAGCAAAATACAGTATTAAAAAGGGAACAAAAGATATAAGAAGCACGTGTTCTCTTCTGAGAACCATTCGGCGACGAATTGGACGGTCTCGATTCACTCTCTTTCGAGATCCCAACGACTCTGCATTTTTACCATTTCTTGTTCGGCGTAAATGAGGTCAATCAGCACACTCAAAATTAGAGGTTCAGTCTCTAGCTCTGTAATGACGTTAGTAGAATGCTCTAATCTTCCAATTCGTCAAGTCTCTTTGAGACTTTTTACCCTTCGTTCGTAAGCTAGTCTGGTTATTTTCTTAAAATTTTGTAATAAAAAAACATTACTTTACTTTTTCTTAATATGAGTCATTAAATTTTACATATTACATAAAATTAAACCTGAATTTTTATTGAGTAATTAAATATTCAAATTTATTTTTAATGGTATATAATGAATAACGATTATAACTATTTGGCTCATTTTGTCCACAATAAATTTCCTTTACAAGTGAGAGAAAGAAACCTCAGAATCTTCAACCGTTAACTTTGGAGACTTTTATGGTGAGTCCCCTCAGGGAACAGTTTTGGGTCGTTTGGTTCTGTGAAAATAAATCTGAGCTTTTAATTTATTCAGTAAAAACAGTTTTAAATTTTACGTAATCTGTACATTTCAGTTAAACGAAGAAGGGGCCTTCTAAAGAGCCTCACCGTAAAATTTATCATTAACTTCCTTTCCATCTTCAGATTTTTTGCCCCTCCTCTTCACACCATTATTAACCTCAAGAATCCAAATTCAACCTTTTTCATTAATTCCATTTATTTTCTCATTAAACTCACTGTGAAATTCTCACATAATTGACCAATTTTCTCTCTTCCAATTTCTACATTTGGTAGTTGAGTTGATTTCATAGTGTATTATAAGGTAGAGATTTTGATTCTGAGCTTGAGGAAATAAAATTAAAATGATTCAAATCGAAAATATTTGTGTTTACTTTGTGGTTTAAAATTTAAAACTTGAAAAAACTCCAATGCATAATCCAGGCTTTAGAATCCAAAAAAATCTCATTATTTATCTATGTAAATAAGGATATAATTAGAAAATCTGATATGTGTATCTGTCAGATTACCATTTAAAGGTTTTTGTTTTACTGGCAAAATCCAATCTAAGCATGGCAAGTTTTATACTTGAGAGTTTCCCATGTTCACTCAATTCTCGTGACAACAATGGCTAGCCTATTGCACTAATGGCCATGGCTATGGAAGGAGAAGCTTATTATAAGAGCTTGCACATGTTGTCCTCACCAAGTCCCCGCTCAGTTTATTTTAGGGATTATTTGGTAGCAAAAAATAGCATGATGATTGAAACGACCGACAATTTCTAACGTGATAATATGATTTATATGTATTTGATCAAAATATTTGATACAATTATGATACAGCCGATACAAATTGAGACCCTCAAATTTAAAATCATCACTAGATAACCTAGTGGGAAGAAATGGTCCAAATTTATATGAGAATAACTACACATAACACACACAAACAGATTAGAGAGTGGTGTATAAGTTAAGAAAGTTGTAAAGAATGTCATTATCGAAGGGCAAAATTTAAGGAGACAAATGGCTTGGTAACCACCAAAGTAGTTTTAATTGATCAAGTCAACACCACAATTGTAGTGATGTGAATGCAGAAAGCATGATGGATGCCTCTCTATTTTTTCTCATCACTTTGGTTTCCTTTACCTGCTCAGTCTTTTGGTGTAGATTGCAACTTCCTGTGTGGCCATCTCTTCCTTTTTTAAGCCATGTTGCTAATGACCAATTCCTAATCAAACCGAAAATCTCACTCCGTCAAAATCCCTCCTAAAAACACAATAAAGATGAAAAAACGATATCACCGTCAGCGATTACACGTTTATGATGGTACCCACGACCCGAGTCTAATGGTCGATAGAAAATAGTATGATACGATCGTAACACGACTAACTGAAATTTATGATCCAATGCTAAGTTTGGAGGCATGTCTAAAGTGGGCTGATTGAAGCTGACAATAGCAATTACGCGTTTGTGAGAGAAATAAATTGTGTTTAGTTGACCCAAATGTTATGGTTTCTGAGTTCATCTTCTTCCTTAAAACTATTGACTTTGAATGCATAGACCAGAAATGTAGTCTTGGCATATGCATATTTCCATAATTATATTAAATTTGATTGTTGAATGGCTTATTTTGTAATAATATTAAAGTTGTTTTCCTGAGGAAGAAGTTAATGATTGTTACCATTGAATTTAATATTTTTAATAATGTTATAACAGCGTTTAGTTATAGATAATGAGTATAATCATGGTTTTTTAATTGTAAAACATTTCGAATGAGAAAAATAGTTTTTGATTATAAAAAGTGAGAATTTATTTGATTTCAAATGCTTTCTCTAATTTGACTCTTTATTTTATTTGAATTTGAAAAATATTTGAACAAATCAAGTGGATAAAATATAAAGATATGTGATTACAAAGGATAGAGATAAAATAAAGAGCAAAATACGGTTAGTTACAAATAACTACTATGACTCTTTATTTGAGATTTAATTAAAGGTGAAGAGAGTGTTAATGAAAATATTAAAGACGATTTTTAAATATACCTAAAAATATTAATTTAAAGAGAACGTTAGAGATGCTCTAATATTTGGACAACAGTAAACAAGACAAATTCACGTTTGTTTAATTGACACTAGGCTACCATATCTAACAGTGTTTTGGTATTCTTAAAGTTATTGCGAAGAATTTCATATTGCTTAGATAGAGTTGATCTCTACATTTTATATTCAAATGACAATTCTGTTTCTATAATGTGTCTTAATAGATGAATTAGACTCAAATTTAACGTGATGTTAAAGTCTCCTCTAATGCAATGATTTAGGGTAGTTTCTGTTTCAATTTGTCCATTTATCCTTTAACCCAAATAGTATTGAGTTGTCAATTATTTGTTGTTTAGTTTGATTTAGGTTGAGGAGTGTGTCAATGATCTTATATTATTTACATAGAGTTGATCTTTTGGATGAGTTAAACCAAAATTATATCTTCATGTTTTTAAATAATACAAAATTCAGGTTTGTTTAATTTACAATAGGTTACAGTTCATTTGTTGTTCAGTCTGATTTAAATTGAAGAGTGTGTCAAAAAATCTTATATTTTTAACTAAAATTGGTCCTTGTAGAATGAGTTAGATCCAAATTTAATATTCATATTTTAAGCATAAAGTTGTACAATTCTTTGTTATTTTTACTAATAATTTGTAAGCTTATCTGCAATCTATGGTATCCTAACAACTACGAAATAGGTGAAACAGAAAAGTCGCCTGGCTGGCTGCTTGAGCTCTAATGACTTGACTTTGTGAATCACAGAAATGGTGAATAGTGGGAAGATTGATAGTACAGCAAAACAAGAAAGTCGCATCATACTGCTAAGCAGTAGGCGACAAATCCAGACCCATCACCAACATAAACCATCCGCCACAGGCGGCTTATCAAACTATACATTTTGCCAAACCGTTTGAAATTAAACTTGTTGGGAGTGACGATGATGATTCTACTCCAACGTTTGACCAATTTTAAGTGTTTCCTTCTTGTATCTCTACCAACCTTTGGCCATTTCCAAATCAAATTGGATTTCTTATAAGTTTATGCATTAGAATAAAAGGTAACAGTTTACCAAGTTTTTAACTTCACGGCATTTCAAGTGTTTCTTGTACTGCCGTCAAAAAGTGGCACTGAAAGTGACGCACCAGAGACATTCATGGAATAACCAGACACCAAGTAGTGCATCAGTCATTTTTTTGAGGGCACATCACAACTCACAACCCACAACAAACTTTCTACACAAACTATGTACAATTATTATTAGGAAAAGAACGAAAATAAATGTGTCTTCTCAAAGAAAAATGGATCCTTAAGCAACCCGGCATTACAAAATGGTGGTGATTATATAAATAAAAGATTCCACTAGAGGACATGGACATGTTCACAAAATGCTTGATGCCAAAATAAATGTACAAAAGAAACCAAAAGTTAATTTTTTTATATTTTTTGACCCCCTCTTTTTCGGTAAAAATGAGGAAAACCCACATTTCCCAAACCGAAAATGTTCGTCAGAGGACACCAATACCACCTGGAAAAGCACCGGAATGCTGCCGTCAAAAAGGTGGCACAGAAAGTGATGCACCAGAGACATTCATGGAGTCACCAAGAAATGGATCAGTCATTTTTGTGTCTTGTCATCACAGGTCCCTTGTCCGAAAATTTCTTCGATGATATTGCAAGTTGGTAGAAGATCGACACCTTTTATTGGGCTAGTGAAACGGGAATCCCAAACCTTAGCATCACAGGAATCCATCAGGTATATATGACTCACCACATCACTAAATCCATCAATTTTACCATTCGAGCATTTACTGTGATCGTTACGAGCTCCGGTATCTTGCATTGCTGCTTCAGTCTCCTCTGGACCACCATACTCGGTCTTGTCTGCTTGGAGCTCAAAAGACATGCATGAATCATCTTGGACTGTGGCATCACCACTTGCTTTCACATCCGTGTGTTTGTTGCCACAGTCAAACCTGCTCAAATCCAATGAATCAATATCATGTGGTTCGGAGACATAATCTACTCCCGAATCCTCCCCCGTTGCATCTCGGCTACCATCACCCGTACCACCATCTCCATCGCTGTCATCGTCGTTGTCGTTATCAACCTCATCGTCACCAATGTCGTCGTCATCTTCAGCATACATATATCCTTTTTTGTCTGCGCGCTCACATTGATCAGGAAGTGATTCGATACCAGAGTCTTCATCTTCTGAAAAATGTTTGTCATTAGACTCCGTATAGATTCTTTGGAATTCGTCATCATCACTATCAATGTCCAGAGAGATTGATCTGTTCTGAGCAGCACGTCTACACAACATAAAAACATTGAAATAATAGCTGACTATTTCCTTCATTGTTCGAGAGGGGAAAACTTCTGATAAATGCTTCCAGAAATTCCTTCCCAAGGATGCAGGATGGGAATAAACAACCGCACAAAATATGTGTTCTTCTTCCTCAGACCATTTGCTTGAAACTTCCTCCCCCATATCATTAAACCCCAATTGTATAAATTTTTCATGTCCAAGAGATTTCCTGAGTTTTTCCCGAGCTTCAACGACATGCTGTTGCACACATCTGATAGAGCCCTCATCCGGACAATCACAATCTTCTCTACCCATTCCGACCACAGATGCTTCACCCTCTGCCATTGGAATGATACAAATACCCATCAACCTCTCCTCATCCTCACAAATGTTGCCATTTGATCCAGGAGAAGATGAGGACCCATGATTGCTACGTAAATCTACTTGTTCTAACTTGTTCTCTTTCGGGCCCACCCAGGAAGGAATGCTAGCTTGATAATTTGGCCCAACAGGAACTTGTCTCCTGGGAGAGTGATCAGAGTAGGATGAATAGAAATCTTCAAAAGGAAGAAATGTCCTTAGCGGAAATTCAAATTCAGGATATGCAGGAAAGCCAGTTGAGTAAGCTGCTGACCCTGAACCAACATCTTCATCACTAGAATTGCTAGTGACCAGTGACAAGGGAGCACTTGTCTCAACATCTTTGGGGATATCTGAGAAATCATCAACAAACGACTCGTCCAGTTGAGAGTTGACAAAGTCATTGTCATGATCATCTGCATTATCAAAGAAACAGAGCAAGAAATAAATAAAAAATCAATTAAAAATGCACTTGGATATATCAACCTCACAACAGAGGTAGACACGTAACATAATAAAGATTATTACCAGAATAATCTAGGTTTTTAGTTATATTATGGTACGGACTGTTGTCGGCAAACTGTGTCAGTTTGTTCCTACAGTCCACTGGCCTCGCTTGCTTTAAAGGGAGCTCTTCGAACTCCTCGCTATCAAACGGTCGTTTAAATCCCATTGTAACCTACAGATACAAGGTTGAGGGAAAAAATAGTAAAAAAAACAGCATTCACCCTGAACTTAACAAGAAAGAAACACATATTCAATCATGCATTAGAAGCATTTTTAACTAATTACACCCAAATAAGCATTCTTTATGGAACGAAAGAAAGTCCACAACTTAAATTTTGACATTTCTTATGAACTAACCCTTGCTACCCACATCAACGGATTGCCAAGACCAATAAAATTGACCACATTGCATGCACATACTTCAACTAATTGCCAAAACCAATAAAGAACCGTTCTTTTCAAAGCTCGCAATGGAATAAAATTGACCACATTGCATGCACATACATCAATACTTCAATAAAAGATTAATTCAATTGTAAACTACCGAACCATCATCATCATAATGCAGATACAAATTAGTCCATATAAATATCAACGTATATTTACAAACTTGGCATTAAAATAACCAAAATTTGCAATTATAATACAAACACACAATCGATTACCTGAAGAATTCGTCCAAATTATACTTCACGACAAAACGACGACGAATGGATAATTAAATTAGACTTAACGACACCGAATTGAGGTTCAAATATAATATACAAACAAAACAGAGAGACAATTTTCCCCAATTTGAAAAAAATCGACACCCGAAATTTTCGAAACAAACCCTAAATTCCCAATTGACGAACAAAACGACAAAATCACCTCACAAAAACCACCGACACGGTGTCGCAACAACACAATCAACAAAACCCCTAAACTTATTTACACAAATCTAGACCAAAATCAGATCGAAAAATTCTAGATCTGAAGTCCTAATAGAAAACACAAAAATTTACAAAATTGGAACCTGAAACGATAGGGTTATTGCAATATATACAAGGTAAAGAAGAATCAATTACGGATCTGATGATTTAAGAAGTTTAAATCGAGACTCAACGAAACCCTAACCCTAGATTTTGAAATACGTAACGGCTAAGAGGAAAAAAGATATGAACAGAAAGAGGAAGACGCGAATTGAAAGAATATAGGATTAATTTGATGATACGATAAGGAATTGGAGAGAAATCGGAGATCGATTTCAGAGAGGAAAAGAAGGTGAAAGACGATTTTGGGTAGGTGAAATTATGTAAAAGAAGCGGTCCGAAAGTAACCGGGTTGACTTGAGTGTGAGTTGGATTGTATTATAAACTAAACCGGCCCGGCCTGGATTTGGTGAAATTACTTTATGGTCCTTTTGTTGGGAGGGAATGGCTGGTCTAACTTCAATTTCTCCCTCATTTTAGCGGGAGTTTTTCTTTATTATTTAAATGGGAATTCAGAAATTTCTTCAATTGTGTTTTGAATAATTTGAATAAATATAAGCTCGAAAAAATAATTTGAATAAATATGAATTTCAAAAATATGAACTTCAGTAGTGAGCAGTTGAACGAAAAAGTTGATAAAATGATAAAACTACACATAAAATAATTACTTAAAAATTTATATAAAATATAAAATTATATTTTTTCTTTATAACCATTCCTGTAAATAAATTTAATAAATTAAAAAAATTAACTTCAATGGTATATGTTTTGAACTTATCTTATATTTGAATATATGCTAAAAAATTAATTTAAAAGTTCAATTTTCCTAAAAATATTTCTTAAAAAATTACTTTCCATCAAACAAATCTAAATGTGCCTTCAAAAAATCAGCCAGTGAGTTTATGAATATGCTTTAAAGTATATAAACTTAACCGATCTTCAAAACGATCATCTTATTACATTGTGAATATAAGAAAATGACGACAACCCAATTTTCTACAAACAAAATACAGTTCTAAGCACAATATTGCTTTGGACAACGTAAGAAACAACAATATTTCAGAACTAAAATGAAGGTATAAATGGTTGGCTAAACGAATAACAAAAGAATACGCTGATAGTATCCTCTCATATTTGGTTCTACGAAAACCGGCCTGCAACAGAACGGTAAAGTTATGGAGTTTTTAAGCCACGGCAGGCATGTCCTTCAACCATGAATCCAATGGCTTACCAATTGAGTAAACAATGAACCCTATTTCCCTCAGCTTATCGGCATCAACAACGTTGCGGCCATCAAATATGAATGCAGGCTTTTGCATGTTGTCGTAAACCCTCAGGTAATCAAGATTCTTGAACTCATCCCACTCGGTTAGAATGCAAACTCCATGAGCATCCTTTGTAGCCTCGTAAGCATCCCAAACACAGGAGACTTGCTTCACAGCAGTGGGGCTCGTTGGCTGAAGGTGAATTGGGTGGTCCCAGTCAAACTTCTTCATTGAGAGATCTCTCTGAATCTGCTCCTCTGAGACTTGCGGATCATATATGCTCAAACGAGCCTTGTCACCCAACAAGCCTTTGCAAACATCTATGGCTGGTGTCTCCCTGGTATCACCAGTGTCTTTCTTGAATGCAAATCCTAAGACTGCAATCTTCTTGCCTGACACTGTGTTAAACATGGAGGACACAACCCGGTTAACAAAACGGTTCTTTTGATAGTCGTTCACCTTAATGACCTGCTTCCAGTAGTTGGCAACCTCTGGTAGGCCATTGCACTCACAAATATAAACCAAGTTCAGGATATCTTTCTGAAAGCAAGATCCACCAAAACCAACACTTGCATTTAAGAACTTGGGTCCAATTCTGGTGTCTGTACCAACAGCATGCGAAACTTGGGTGACATCGGCACCAGTTGCTTCGCAGAGAGCAGACATGGCATTCACCGAAGAGATCCTTTGTGCCAAAAAGGCATTTGCAGCAAGCTTGGAGAGCTCAGCAGACCAGAGATTAGTGCACAGAATTCGATCAACAGGAACCCAGTGGGCATAAACATCTTTCAGAGCCTGAATTGCATTTTGCCCAGCAGGAGTCTCCCGTCCACCTATCAGGACTCGGTCTGGGTTGAAAAGATCCTGAATTGCTGTTCCCTCGGCAAGGAATTCAGGGTTAGAGAGAATATGGAAGTTAATGCCCTTGCTGTTGTGACTCAATATCTTCTCAATTGCTTCAGCCGTTTTAACTGGGACTGTAGATTTCTCAACAACAATCTTGTCTGACTTCGATACATCTGCAATCATACGAGCAGCACTCTCCCAGTAAGTCAGATCAGCTGCTTTGCCAGCTCCGAGTCCCTGTGTCTTGGTTGGAGTGTTCACAGACACAAACACAATATCAGCCTCTGATACATGCTTTTCAACATCAGTGCTGAAGAAAAGGTTCTTCCCTCTGCATTGTTTAACAACATCATCAAGGCCTGGCTCATAAATGGGGAGGGTATCGCTGTTCCATGCATTAATACGTGAAACGGAAATGTCAACAACGGCTACTTCAATTTTCGGGCATTTCAGTGCAATCACAGCCATTGTAGGCCCTCCAACATAGCCAGCACCAATGCAACAAATCTTCACCATTTTTATGCCCTACAGATAGCCTAAAAAAGAACAAAAAAAAAACAACAATTAAATAAATAAACTCATATTCCAAAATTTAAACTCAGGAAAAAATCATCAAATGAATATAAGAAACAATGAAAACAAGTGACTAAACAAATTTTCCTTTCAATATTTGCACAGAAAATCCAATACATGTGCATGATCCCAAAAATCTACTCAAAGAATGTAAGGATCTGTATCTATATAAATAATCAGAGCAGTGCAATTAAATACAAAGCCTACCACCATTCAAAATCACAGATCTTGCATGGAGAAGCAAAAAAAAGATTACCACATTAACATCACATTCAATTACATTCCCATCAAGCAATCAAAATAACTAGAACGACAATGATGAGTATCAACAAGACAACAAGGAGATTTTCTGCACAAGAAAACAAACCATAGATCTCTCTCATATAATTCCAAGATCTGGAATTTCAAGACCCATAAATCAAGAACCAATCTTTACAATGAAACAGAGCAAACCCAGATCACGAAACATCAGAATTGAAGCACCCAAGCAGCCAAAACATGCAAAGATCAAAGGAATGAAATTTCACAAGATTCATAATTTAAACAAAACAAGAAAAAAGAGCGAGAAGAATACCTTGATAATTGATGTTATTTGAGTAGGAAGAGGGAACGAAATGCAGTGGAGGTGTAAAAAATGTTGAGATCCAAAGTGAGTTTTGGTTGTATATATACGCGGTTTTGTGAGTATAGCACGACCGGACCAAACCTTTATGGACACTTCTTTTTTTTTTTTAAACACGTTTTCCATCTCTTTTTCAACACATCATCATCATCATCATCTTACACCAATCACCAACTCAATTCTCAATTAAAAGCAACTTCCTTTTTGTTTTCTTGTAAGAACGAACAGAAAATTGCATTTCTATGTCCATTTTAAGGGGGAGTTTTATGGTGAGGACTTTGAATTAAGGGACTCAATGAGGCATAAAAGGTGAACCATTAGATCATTCTCTTTAATTGTGGTCCATTGATTTAGTTGTCATACACAATAAAAGTAGTGTGTTGGGTTTGGTTGGCCAGATAAAAATGGGAAAAACCCATGGTTTATTTTTTTGGGTTGAGAATGTTGGTTTGCAACTTTTACTGAAATACAAATTTATTTACGCAATGATTATGACATTACTGAAATATATATGATTTAGTAATATAGAAATTATATTGAGTAAATTTTTATCTTACTGAAAGATTAACTCAATTTACTTAAATTGTATTTGTTTTACTGATATTGATTCTTTTTACGTAAATATCAATTTTTAGTATAGGATAT
>CANYCX010537384.1:0-10719 GCA_948193385.1 Breynia disticha f. nivosa
AATTTAAAAATGAGCTTCACATTATAAATCACTTAGATTTATATTTCCTCTAATGTAATATGGATCACCACAATTTAATGATACCAAATCATTTAATAACTGTAACAATATACAATTAATTTTGGATTTATACTAACACATAGTATTTCCAAAATCCAAAAAAATAAATTTTGATACATAATCGAATCCATAAAACATTGTAGAAAAATACACAATTTTTCAGAAACAAATTTTTTTATAAAATTTTTTTACATCAAACACATTATATTTTCATTTTAACAAAATTCTTAATTAACGAATAATTAAGAAAACTTATTTCTGAATATCGGAAAAAAATATACCGAAAAATCAGAGATAATTAAAAAATAAAAACTGTAAAAATTTTGTCGTCGGAAACGATTTCACGCGCTTTCATGCGCTGGTGGAAGATCGGAGGGTGAGGACCACGTGTAGTGCATTTACAAAAATCAAGAAGCTACTCGCCGCAGGGTCGTGACACGCGTCCTGGTTGGTTCTACTGTGGTCCTAACGATGGTTGGTCAGTGGCCTAGTCAGCCAAGGCTATACTCGATTGGTTAAGTGTTCAATCTGATTGGCATTGGGTGAGCTTGGATTAGACTTGGCAAAATGGGTTAACGGGTCGGGTTCAGGTCGGGTCGACATGACCCGTTAACACGATTAACTCAAACCCGAACCCGACCCGTTTATTAAACGGGTCAGAAATCAAAACCCGAACCCGATTCGTTTAATAAAAGGGTAACCCGACCCGGCCCGGCCCGAATTGACATGATTATTAAATAGGTTGATGGGTTAACCCATTAATCCGACCCATTTGACCATAGGTTGTGGATTTAACCTGTTTAACTAACCCGTATAAGACTCGTTTATGTTTAATTTAACTCAATTTAGATCTAAATAGTAAACTAAATATTTATGTTTATTATGTTTATATTTTTCAAATTAAATTTTGTATATATTATAAATATTTTATTTTTAAAAAATATTTAACGGGTTATAGCGGGTAATATTCGGGTCGTGTCGGATTTACCAGTTTAACAAAATTTTAAACGAGTCATAAACAGGTCAAGCCTTTTACCACCCAAATCCATTTAAGAAAAACCCAAACCCTCTTAACTTCGTGTCGGGTCGTGTCGGGTTAGCGGGTTGGGTCAGCTTTTGCCAAGTCTAAATTTTAGCCTTTGCCTGTGTAATTGACAGTGTTGGTTAGAAGTTTTATTTCACTTCGCTTTTGCTCCGTTTTGCCATTATTTCATCCAAATGTTGTACGGAGTTATTTTTTAACTTACAAAAGATAAAACAAGATATAAATAGATTGTCTCTAATGATAAACGCTCAAAATGCGTATTAAACATCAACAGTTTATAATATTAAATATGTGCAATAAAGCGTTTATCAAAGACTAATGACCAGATAATAAATCTTGAACTTTTCAACTTTGTTTGACAGTATTTTTGCTACTATTTGCCCTTTCTTTTTTCCTTTAATGTCATCGGTAGAAAATCTGCGATAAAATGAAAAAAAATTTTCTGAAAATTTGGATATAATCAATTGTCGGGAAGTCGTAAAAATATGCTCTAAGCTCACTTGAACAGACACAAAGAAAGATTCACTTACAACATCCTCTTCCAAGTTTGAATTGATGAAGCAAGTGTTGAAAGGACAACACAACAACAATAACAAAAAAGACATTAGCAGAGTTTCATTCTCAGTTACTGGCTGTATGTATTGGAAGAAATTTAAAAACTTTCAATTGGTCTCCAAACACATCACATTGCTTGAATTGCAGCATAAGAACACTCTTAACAAAAGTCATCCTCACGAACACTCTTAAGATCACTTTTAGTCACACAAAACTCAAGTCTTAAATCTCAAACCATTAAAACTCAATTCAAAAACCAATTAAACCACAAATATCTGCATAGAAACTATTCCATAGTCATAAAATTTTTATTATTTCAATTATTTCATAAGCATAACATATGTAATTCCCCTTAAACTAACATGTTAGAAATAAAAATATTCTAAACATGGAATGATGAATCATCCGAGATTACAAATGACCTTCGATGGGATAGTCTTTTCTTTCTCAATCTTCTCAATAACACCAGTGAATACCTAATAAGTCTTCACCAATACAAACATGAATTCTTATAAATGTTTTGTTACATGTACATGCATCGGCATATCATATGTCAAATACCCTCTAGGCACATTCACATATCGCGACGTTCATAAATGCTCACCTTAATATCAACTAATGATGTCCGTTTACACCCCATTCAGTTTTTTACGTTCGCATATGCCCAATTTAGTTCTTATATTAGCGTTCGTTTACATCCAATTTAGTTTCTATATTGGTGTCCACATACACCCACATTTATATCACTTAATGTAGTCCGCATACACCCTTTAAGTTTTATTATGACATCTGCATATGCCCAATTTGTTTTTATTTTGCCGTCTGCATATGCCTACAATATTAACTCTTAATGGTGTTTGCACACACCTCTTATGTTTTAGTTTGGCATTCACATACCACCTTAGTACCTCTACTAAGAATTTTCAACACTTTTCTATTACTTATTTTTACAATTCACTTTAATTTATTGAGAACTCTTGTACAAATTTATCACAAAATCTAGTCACAAGGTGCAATATCAACCTAGCAAATCTATTTAATAGCATTTGCTAACAAAACTATACAATGAGCTTATTTCAATAGCAATTAAAGTAATTACACTCTAAACAATTGAACGATTTACAAATTAAAATGACTCACTTGTATCTTGCTTTAGGACAATTTAAATTTTTTATTAAATGCTTGAAAGTTGTTGCAAATAAGTTGTTGCTTTAGGTCTCCTTTACTGTTTTGAGTAGCTAGACTCATAAATAAGCCATTAGAGTTTAAATAACTCATGCATTTAATGCACTATCAAACTCGATAATGTACGTTGACTTCTTTGTTAATGTACATTAGATTAAGTGACCTACGTTACCACAAACTTTAACGTAGGTTGCTCATTGTTCCCTTGTAGCTTCAGAAAATCCTGATCTCAGCTGTTGCCTAGGTAACATGTGTTGTCCATACCTAACATACATTACACAGGTATTATAATGTACGTTATTCCAATTTAATGTATGTTACCTATTTGTCTATGATCAGTCCAGTAACTTTGGGTGAGTTTGATTGCTGTGAATAATATGACTTATTTGCACATAATACACGTTAGCACTGAAAATACTGTACGTTAACCCTTCAAGTCATTTTGAGGTAGATTCAAGTCTATATCCTTTAGGCTGCAAGTACCGTGACTTAATCCTAAGTAACGTATGTTATTGCCTTACCTAATTTACGTTACTGCCCATTAACGAGTGTTGATCTTGCTGCCTTTTACACATATGACTAACGTACATTAAAGCAAGATTAACGTACGTTATCAATGTGCATATTCTCATACTTAATTTATAAAATTAATCTTTATTACTTTTATGAGTTCACTCATTACCAAAACCAAGTAGGGACTAAAATATTAATCACCCCTTATCCAATAATTATAATATAACCAACTTTCATTGCACATTAAAAAAAATATAAGGAACAATTCACCTTTGAAGAAACATTCTAGTCAATGAACACATTATAAAAATCGATGCTTTATTCATAAATTCTGTATGAACTATGTTCGTTCGTGTTTTTCTAATAAAATAATTAAATAACTAACCAGGAATGAACTTATTTAAAAAGTGTACTTTTTATAAACTAAATATGAAATTTTCATGTATGTTTGAAAAAGTATTGTTCATTGATTATGAAAGAGTTATGTTATATGTTTAAATGTGATCATCATATAAATATAGACATTAAAAAGTACAGTTATTCTTTTATGTTTTTGTATGTTTATTTATGTTAAAAATAATCAAAAATTTGTATTTGAGTGTGTTAAATATTGAATGTTACTAAATGTTTAAAACTGAGCTTTCCGAATATTCTGAAAGAGGGAAAAACAACCAAAAAAAACATATAATATTACATCAAGCTTATATTAATTATATAGGTCCTGGGTCTCGGTGTGTGAATGTTCCGGTTTCAAGTGTGGGATTCCCACATAGGTAGGCAAACCTGTTCCGAAGATACCGGAAAACACAACTTTACTACACTTCTCCACACATACTCATGGACTTACTGGTAACTTACCTGCTTACATATGCTCATGCCCATCTCTTTAATGTCCATACAAAACTCGGCTTAACTCCACATTTTAATTTCAAAATATTCAAAAAATTGGAAACAGAAGAAACTAAAGATGCAGCAGAAGGAGCCTGATCAAGTTAAACTAGAGGAGCTCCCACTTGTCTGGCACGAGACCTCTGAGTCCGTCTCTCGAAGCTTCCAGTTCCAACCCGACGGCCACCTCTCCGTTAGTCTTTTTCTTTGTTTCTGTGTTTTCTCTGTTACGCATTTTCACAAACAATTACCGTACATTTTAAACCTTGTATTTTGATGGCTTTATTGTTGTTGTTAGGGAAATTTAATTTTTACAATTTAATTTTCTATGTTTGTTTCTTTGATATTAATGATAAACAGCTTAAAATTGTGGCAAGACCTCACATGCGCTTAGGATTAGTCTTATTGTGTTGCTTCTCTCCATTTTGTCATAATTTTGTGATTCTGTATCGAATCAAATCGTAAATGCTTTTCTACTTAATGTTTACCGTATTATTGCTTGAGAGTTGTTTGTTGAAAATAGATATTGGTGCTTTCTTGCATTTTCTGGTTCTTGCCATCCTCCTACGTTTGCTTACTTTAGTTTTGGTTTTATGACATAGATGAAGGTGATTAATGACTCAAGGCCAGTATATCTAAAGGTGGTCGAGTCTTTCCAGAACACGTTTTTCCCCTCAGGATACCCATACAGGTGAGGTCTTTTCGTTGCAGAGGAAGCTTTGAAACGTGAAAATTGGATAATGTTGAATATTTAGGCTAAGTTTAGTTAAAAAAAACAACAGTTTTCTGTTTTTCATTTTCTATCTTGTTTCTACTTTTTAAATAATTAGACCTACTGAGATAATACATCCAGAAAATTTTGTATTCCCTAAAAGACACTATTTTTGAGCAATTTTTCATCTTTTTCATCTCTTTTCTTAATGATTTCTAGAAGAGTGGAAAATTCTCTCAATTTAACTAGCCCTTACTTTTGTTGTTTCTTTCTTGCAGTGTGAATGAGGGTTATCTCAGATATACACAATTCCGGGCTCTACAACACATGTCTAGTGCAGCATTATCTGTGCTTTCAACTCAGGTCCTCATCTCACTACTATTTTTGAGTAATTGACAGAACAAAAAGTATTCAGAAAATTCTGCACAAAGAAATTTGATTTTTTTTCATCTATTTAGTAGGGAAATTTCATACAATGCAAGTATTTTCAGCTTCAATTATTCTTTTTGCATTGCAGTCACTACTATTTGCTGCAGGATTGCGTCCTACACCTGCACAAGCTACTGTTGTCAGCTGGGTAAGTTTTCCTAGCCATGGAAATGACGTTTCATTGTTCATATTCAAATATTTAAAAATCTTTTTATCTGTTTTTTGACTGGCAGATATTGAAGGATGGGATGCAGCATGTTGGAAAACTTATTTGTAGCAATTTGGGTGCTAGAATGGACTCAGAGCCCAAGCGTTGGAGAATATTAGGTGGTTTTCCCCTCTTCTCCAGTCATTAGTTATTTGGTTGAAACTGGAATAAACCTAGTAATAAATAGAATGAAGTGTGGTTGTTTAACTAGCAAGAAATTTCCATTTTGCAGCTGATGTGCTATATGACATGGGCACTGCTTTGGAAGTGATTTCTCCTCTATGTCCAAATCTTTTTCTAGAGGTGGCAGGTCTTGGAAATTTTGCTAAGGTAAATGCGTGTGCGATGAAAATTGACATAACTCAGAAATCCTGATGAAAAACTGTAACACATTGAACTTGAATTTTCTGTTGGCAGTAAGGAAATATTTAACTTCCGTGCATGCAGTAATTTTGATATTTCTTATTGCAATTTATAGGGAATGGCAGTTGTTGCAGCAAGAGCAACAAGATTGCCTATATATTCGTCCTTTGCCAAAGAAGGGAATCTAAGTGATCTTTTTGCTAAAGGAGAGGCCATTTCAACAGTTTTTAACGTCATTGGAATAGGTGTAGGTATTCAGTTAGCATCAACCATCTGCTCGTCAATGCAAGGAAAGGTATGATGATTTGTTAATGTCTGGAGTTCAATCTATTGTGGGCAAAGTATTTTTCTCAAATTGATATCGTGCATGTAGTTCCATGTGCATATATATTAACTGTACGGTGTTCTGGCTTTAGTTATTTTGGAATATATATCAAGGATAATAATTTTAATATTGATTAACATGTGAATTCTTTCAGAAAATAAATTCTAAATTTGCTCAATTATCTGTTTGTTTCTATATAAGAGAGAATTCCTCGTCCATGTAATTTTGGAGCTTATGTTTTTGCAGCTAGTTGTTGGGCCTCTTCTTTCTGCTCTACATGTTTATACTGTCGTTGAAGAAATGCGAGCTGTCCCTGTCAATACACTGAATCCACAGAGGACTGCTCTGGTTGTAGCTGACTTTGTTAAGGTTTGCGTAAACTTTCAGTTCATTTTGTTTTTGGAATTTACATGTAGGTCCACCATCTTAATTTCTTTAATTGTTTTCTCTGTCAGACTGGAAGAGTTCCAAGCCCTGCTGATTTAAGATACCGTGAAGACCTCATTTTACCAGGGAAACTCGTAAAAGATGCTGGAAATGTAAAAGTAGGACAAGCTTTACACAAAGTTCTGAAGCCTTCAAAACTATTAGAACTAAAAAAGATTTTCCCGGAGGAAAAGTTTGTTCTGAATTGCAGAAATGGACAAACAGACATGGTGTTAGAGCAAAGTGCTACAGGTGAAGATGCACTGAGGGGATGGCTAGTTGCTGCATATGCCTCGAGAGCGGAGGAGCCATCCCGCAAGTCTAGTCCAGATGTATTGCTAGATGCATATGAGAAAATGAATGATGTATTTGATCCATTCTTAGCAGAACTGGAAGCTAAAGGGTGGCACACCGATCGGTTTATGGATGGGACTGGAAGCAGATTTGCATGGTAGTTTGTCTCACTGATTTGTAGATAGAGTTAGTTTGCGATTGTAAATTATAATTAATGTGTGCCAGAGGCCAAACGAAATTGGTTGTTGGAGAAGATGCAGAGTAGTATTTTGTAGTGCCATTGAAGTGTACGAATTTTCGATTGTTTATGTATGTATTTCAGACATTCTGGGTTAATTATGTAAAAGGACAATTCTCCTTGGGTCTCCAATGTTTGCCATATTCATGTCCTTCATAGTTTAGAAGTAGCTCTGATCTTGTTTTGGAATACAGTTTTGGATTGGAAAATGGGTTAAAAGGTTAATTGTTTTATTGTTTGGTTAATAGATTAATGGTTCTATTAGTTTTTTTTAATAGATCTGTCCTCAGTTACCTCAACCCAGTAAGCTGGCTTATAGTTCGATTAGTTTAAGTAGTAAATTGTATGAATATTAAAGGGCAATTTAGTCTTTTCATGTTTTTTTTAATCAAGTCTAAGGATTGAAATTGATATTCCGGTTGTGAAAATAAAATGACAAGGGTGATCGAGGTACTATTCGGATTGACGATTTTAAAATCTCCTTCTCGTTCCAAATATTCGGAGTTTTTTAAAATTCAAGATCCGCCCCCGTCGCGTAATTATAAATATTCAAATCCGTTCCGTTCCAAAGTTTCGATAATAACGGCTCCAGGTTTCGGGAATTCGGGGTGTAACACACATCATTCATATGTACTAAATTTTTTAGCATTTCCAAATAATTGAGTTTGAAATAAAATTATTTTAACTCCTATAAACATAATATCAATGTTCATAAAATAACAAAACAACATAGTGCAATCATTTTGCAATTTAAAACATAAACATCATACAAAAAAAATTATGTACATAATAGTAATGTTCACAAATAAAAAAATAAAACATAACAATTTTATTTAATCTAACTCTTATATTTGAGATACACTTTTTCCATTTTTCATCTATTGGGCTTGTAAAACATCGACAATGAAAATATCAATTCTTAATCGAGGTATGTTGAAAGATCAATAACATTCAATTTATTTCAAAATTACACTTACATGATTAAAAATCTAAATTTTACCTAGGTTGAATAACTTTTCAAATTTCAAGATCTTTTGTCACACCTAAAAAAGTATATTAAAGTAAAATTTATTACTAGAAAAAAAAACTATTTGAAGAAAAATATAATTAATACAAAATCAGTTAAAATTTTATCTAATTCAAGTACATCAAGATTTTTAACTGATTCGTCAAGTATTATTGATTTGTTTGAGCTCCTTAACCAATCTTAACAATATATAATCATCTCTTTTATAGTTTTAGTCAAACAATTTTTAAATTTATATCAAATCTTTCCTAAAAAATTTGTTTGATTACTCTTCTAAATATCTTTTCAATTCATTTGAAACAATCACTTGCTTTAATTTTTATATGTTTAGGAAGTAGTCATCTTTCTAGTTACTAATATGATATTTTTTAATTTAAAAGTAAAATAAAATAATTAATTAAAATATGATCAAGAGCTCAAATTATAATTTATGTATATAAAATAAATATATAGATATCTCCTTTAAAAAAATTATACTTCAAATATTAATTACCATCTATTGATCACTTTTCTTTAAAGAAAAATTCATAAGCTAATCTTACTACTTGTTATAAGTAATTACTCTAAATAATAATAATTAAAAAAGTACATATATTTTGAATTTAATTCAAAGTTTGTTGAATAATTTTTCTATTAAAAATAAAATTAATTGCATTCACATATTATTATAAATTTAAAATTTAATTCAAAATAATGTATAATTATTTCATGTATTTTAAAAAATACTAAATACATATGTAAATTATTTTTCTGTTCTTCGGTTCGGAACTGTTTGGTATGGTTCGGTACGGTTTTTGGTATAGTTATTCTCTAATATCCAGAACCGTCTTGTATATAATTTTTGGAATGGTTCGATACGGAAAAAGTCAAAGTCAACGGTTTTTTTTTCGATTCAGAACTATTCGGGTCGGTTTTTCGGTTCAGTTCAGGAATCTCCAAGATCCGCGCTCAGCCCTAAAATGACTTACGAAAAGAAATTTGTGATCAATGCACAATTTCAAAAAGTACAGATAAAAGAAAAGAAAATTTCTAAAAGATCATAGTTATATACTGAAAACAAAGAACAAACATCTTCTATCATTTACATTATCTGTCCAATCTGCATCTATATAAGCGTCTATCAACATATGTTCTCCCTTTCTGAACAAAATTCCTTTTCCAGGATTTTTTTTTCAGATATCTCAAAATTCTAAACACTGCCTCAAGGTGAGGGTCCAGGTGAGTGCATGAATTGACTTAAAACACTCACTACAAAAGCTATGTTAGGTCGAGAGCGAGCCAAATAAATAAGTCAAACTTACTAATCTTTGATATTGTTCTTTGTCCACTACTTCATTTTCATTTATGGTTTGCAATTTCACATTTGTTTCCAATGGTGTATTAGCCGCCCTACACCCTGTGATTCCAGTGTCCCGCAATAAATCAAGTATATAGTTGCGCTGATTTACAAAAAATCTCTCCTTGGATCTTGCAAACTCCATTATGAGGAAATATTTCAGCTTTTCCAAGTCTTTAATGTCGAATTGAACTTCGAGTTTCTTCTTCAAATTTTTGATTTCAAAAACATCATTCCTGGTCATGATTATGTCATCTCCATACACAATCAAAATAGCAATTTTACCTTTATTTATATGTGTTGTTGCCTGGAACAACAATGATCTTGAATCTTCTCGAACTTGTGAAATCTGGAACAACAATGATCTTGAATCTTCTTGAACTTGTGAAATCTGCACAAAAGACAATGATCAGAGGTCGAGGGTTTGATTCCCCGATTGTACTCCGACGCTCAAGTCAGTATTAATTCTGCAGAGTATCAGATCTTTAGTGTGAGTCTTCAGAGTCCCCTAGAAATGTAGAGGGATCTTCTATTTATAGAAAAAATAGATGGCACAACTGTAAATATCTCTAATGATATTGGACATGAACTTATCTTTTGAGCCTCCATATTTTTAATCTGGTTGGGCTAAATAAGCCCAATGACACAACTGTAAATATTTCTAATGATATTGGATATGGACTTAACTTTTGGACTTCTATCGGGTTGGGCTAAATAAGCCCAATATTTAAGTTACATCAAAAATAAATATTTTTAAGAATTTAACAAATTGTTTTTCAAAATTCCTATCCTTAAATTCAATCGTTAAGGGGGATTGGATTCTTGCATATTCTATGCCGTCTTTAAAAAATGCTAATGGTGTTGCCAACGTCAGGACTCGGGCCCTGTCGGAAAAATTGATTTGCGGAGGGGCACCTCAGTTACAGAGCACACCAAAGCGCTCCACAGAATGCTAGGTAAGAAGTACGCCCCCCACAAAGCATATGAATGAATAAACATGGAAATAAAATCAATGAGGCTACACAATCCAACCCACAATTTTACTCTGATAAACGGCATAAAGTAGAATTATTCTCGGGCTGAACCAAAACGACACCACTTCAAGGACAAAGGGT
>CANYCX010537983.1:0-13672 GCA_948193385.1 Breynia disticha f. nivosa
CATGCTAAACAAACAATAGAAAAGAAACTAAATTTCTATTCTATTTTTTTCCTTTCTTTTCCTTTGTTTAATTTCCTTTCCTTTCCGTTGCATACTAAGGAACCAAACAAGGGCTAAAGGAAATGATGGTGGAAATTTTTGTTAATGGATTGAAGGAGAGGATTGAAGCTGAAGCATTAGTGTTAAATGCTATGGGATTAAAGGAGACTACAGAAGTGATTTCCAAAGTTAAAATCCAAAAATCAAATGATCACCTATAGCCTAAAGCCGACACATGAACCTGTTCAAACCAAAACAATTGCACGATAACCTGGACACCTCAACCAAACAAACCACAAACACAAACTCAAACACCAATTTCCTTCCATACATTTATGCACAAAATGCCCAAAATTGAATTTAAAAAATTCCTACCCAATCAAGAATAGGGAATAAGGTTTTGTTATCGATGTGATGAGAAATGGATGAGAGATCTTGTGTGTAAGAATAAGGCATTACATGTTCTTATTATGAGTGGAGAAGAGGATAATGAAATAGAGAATGAAGAGACTTCTAGGGATGGGATAGTAGAGGAGATTTCCCTCAATAGATTAAACTTTTTGTGAATTAAGTGGTGGGACTTTCTGAACCAAAGACCCTACGACTGAGAGGGGAGATTCTTAGGAGTCATATGATTGTGTTGATTGATTGTGGGTCCATCCACAACTTTATTACGACAAAATTAAAGCATTTGGAACATACAGTGGCCCAAACGGTACAATATAGGGTGATTATAGGCTCTAAAAGTAGGTTATGAGGAAAAGGCTTGTGTAAAGGAGTGGTCCTGACTATGGATTGGATAACGATAGTGGAGGAATTTCTTTCTTTTTTTACAGTTGAGTTGTTTGGATGTAATTCTGGGTATGAAGTGGTTGTCCACTTTAGGAGAAACTAAAATCGATTGGTAAAACCTCACCATAAATTTTATGTCAGAAGAGAAAATAGTGGTATTTTATGGAGATGCCAGTTTGATTGAGACTCAAATTTATCTTATGAACATGGTAAAGACCTTACATCATGAGAAAGAGGATGTATTAGGGGAGATGTTCATATTGAATGTTGAGAAGGAGGTCACCATTCTTGAAGAACTCGTGGCTGGCATAGAAGAAACTTAATGGGAATTTGAGGAAATTTTTCAAGACCAACATGGGCTTCCACCTATTAGAGACCATGATATGCCATTATTTTGAATGAGGACACTCCATCAATGCATGTGAGACCATACAGATATCCACAATCTTATAAGGAAGAAATTGAGCATTTGGTGCAAGAAATGTTAACTAGGGTATTATCAAACCAAACAACAGCCCCATCTCCGATCCCATATTAGTGGTGCAAAAGAAGGACAATATTTGGAGATTATGTGTGGACTATTAGGCCATAAAATAAGCCACGATGCCTGATCATTTTCCTATACCCAATGTAAACGAGCTGCTTGACAAGCTACAGAGAATGATAATCTTCACTAAACTGGATTTAAAATCTAGCTATCACCAAATCAGAGTCAGATTATCGAATGTGCACGAAAAGACTTTTAGGACTCACAATGATTTTGAATTTCTAGCAATTGAAATTGAAGGTTTGGTTAATTTGATGAAGAAAAATGGATTGGAAGTCCTTATTAAGTGGAAATATTTGCTAGATTTTAAATCTATGTGTTGGTGTAAGCCCTAGTCTCAAACATTGTTTGTTGATTACATTCATATTTAAAACATTTAATTCTATATTTCTATTATTTTTGTGCGCAAAGAAATAATAGAATTCTATGATTGAGTATCTCCATTCTTAAGTTATATATATGAGGCATATGCCTGTAGGACCTTTGAAGCAAAAGATTCATTCCAAAACATCCTTAATCAGTCACTACTATGGGAATAGTAGATGAATGAAGACTCGCATAGACTTTTTGACTTATTGAGTTATGTCTTACTGAACACAAGGACATGAGATGTCTGTCAGAAATTATGAACACATGTTTAGGACATGGTATTTAGATTAAATTTTCCAGTGAGAACAACTACATGGTTTGGAGACATAAGTAGTTCTCATGTACAAGTCTTACATCGGAGCTCTTAGAATAGAATTCTCTATAGAACTCTAGATAGATTTTTGTATACTTTGACATACGCCTTACGTTCCCGTAAAAGGGCGACAGGTATGGGTATAATTGGGTATGGATTAGTTCATGTTAGAGAGCATGAGACATGTGAACCCCAAAACTTCTTCTAATTTTTGAATAGATAAATAAACAAAATATCTTATAATATATAGATTTTTTTCTTTTAAAACAATAAAGAAAAGAAACGACACCGAAAAAATGTGAAAAACCTCATAAAAAAATTTCATTCAACATTTGATGATTCATGTTTGAACACAAAACAATTATGCGAAAATTGTGGCAACAAGTTTACAAAATAGGATATGTACACTAACTGTGTAGAAACATGCTTAGTTTTACAAATCGACTACAAAAGTGTCCAGAGTCGTCGACCTACTCGTCTGTACAACACTCCTAGGATTGCCTAGATTTTGCCATCAAAAGTACTTGTTAACGCTCTGCATTCATCACAATTAAACCAACTGATATGAGTATAAAACTCGCCAAGTACACCTACAATACACATACCTAGTTTTGTAGTGTATAAGTACTCATTCTTTTTAGATTCTTAGGTGTATTATGACATAGGATTCATCTTCAGTTTATATATGATTAAATCTTATTCTTAATGTTCATAAAATGCTTTAGGTGACATGGGGCGTGCTGGTCAACACGACTACCATGCTCCATCACAGAAGAAACAGTACTCTGACATGAGCCCGTGTGAATCAGCACAGGGGTTGTGCCGGAGTTCTAGAAATCAAAAAGTGTCTCAGCACAGTTCTCGTGTTTTCCAACACGATGACGTGCAAGAAGTTTTGAACCATCCAGTAGCCTGGCACGACGTCGTGTCAGTTGGCACGTTGGCCGTGTCGGGGTTCTAGAACTGCACATTTCAACACACTTAATCTATCTATTCAAGAATTCATTTCATGTGTGAAGGTCATTTTTGTAAACCTTTATATTCAAATATCCAATTCTTTTCATAAATAATATAATAAAATAATATGGAAGAGAGAAAATAGAAATACATGCAATTTCTAAAACTCAGCTCATTTTATAAACAACCAAAATAGAGTTATGCGGAAGCTAAAACATAGTTTGGAATAAATTCCAAACCACAATGCATGTATATACAAAAATGTACAAAGTATGTACAAAACCAAAAAAAAATCTGCAAAATACAAAATCTGGAGCCCAGACCTCGTTGATCTCGTATTGCTGCTCTAATCTACCGCGAATCTCTGAGTCCACTGTAACTAGCTATGGTTTGCACAATTACACAAAAAACCACACACACATATGAGTACTTTCATACTCAGTAAGTGCCTTGTCATACAATTACCAAAGTAGTTAATGCATAAGTAATCGTTTATTATTACGATTTAAGTAAATTATGTAATAGGGAAATTACCCTAATTAATCCATTCACAATTCTATACTTAATTCATTGTTTAGTTGCTGTTCAGAAGTTTTCCAAGGAGCATGGGTCGTGTCTTCTCGAGCACGAGGTCGTTCTCATACTATTTTCCAGAACATTTCATACACGGTTCGTGTTACTCAGATTGATCTCAGTACGAGGGCGTACTAGTCAACATGAAGGGCGTGTTGAGCTTTTGTTTTGTTCATTTTTCATCAAATTTCATTTCAACACAGCAATAATCATGTTGTTTAAGGTCAGAACTTAACACATACCATATCTACAGTAAATGGCATTCCAAAACAACACCTTAAACATCAATTTTCTTATATATGAGCCATACCATAAGGCAAACCACACTTATGGATTGCTATTCTCTTGTACAAGCAATACTCATGTTTTATTTCATATTCGTTAACATTAGAACAACAACAATAACCACACATCATCATCAACTCAACATGTAGAAACTCATTCCATGACATTAAACTCATATGAATGCATTTATGGAATGAAAGTGTAATGTGAATGCATTCAAACATAATATGCCCTGGGTTTTTTTCTTTTTCCACGTAATCCCCATTAGCACACAGCAGAGGATAACACACAACTTATAAAAAGAGCACATAGCCATAAGGGTCGCACACAGCTTGTAAGGACAACACACATCTTGTCCAGATCACACATAGCTCGTGTCACACAATGCTTATGCAACACACGAATGTTTTATTTGCATTCATAAGATCATTCTCAACCAACTTATGTTATACATAATCATATCATATAACACATAACATATAACACATAGCACATAAATTTCATAATGTATAACATCATTAAATTATAAATTATATTTCATGCCTTCCACATAGTTTTTAGTTCAAGTGCACATAGCAATATGAATAATTAAAGGCATAATCCATACAATCCATTTCATCATTAGCATCAAAGCTAATACATATAACAACCATATTAATCTTATATGATCATAAGATCATCATGAACAACTCACACATAATAAACATAGCAAACACAACAACAAGTCATTTAAGGCACACTTTTTGCTATCATCTTAACATATTTGCATTGTTTCCAAGTATGAATTAGCCATACAGATACAAGACATACAATGGTAAGTGTAAACAGCACTTACCTCGATAAATGTGCAAAGTCGACTTCAGGCTCAACTTCGATCCAATATTCGTACAACTCCTCCTGTACAAAAATTATCATAACCAGCTATTAATAATCTCATTTCACATCTATAAACTCAATTCCAGCCTTAAAACTCAATTTTTAGTTTCCTTAGAGGCTTTCCAAACCATCAATTCACCTATTTCCAATCTTAACATGATTTACTCATCATAACTCATCCTTTAGAGTTCAATTAACTCAAATTCAACTAAACAACCTTAATTACACATCTAATTCAACCCTTTCCATCATTTGTAGAAATTTCTCAAAGTCATAACTCACAAGTTCATTCACAAATGAGTCTATGAGGCTTACCTTTAAGAATTTAGCTTTCAAATGGCAAGAAAATGAGTTCTTCCTTGCTTGATCACTCTCTTTAGAAAATTTTAAGGTTTCTCCAGCTTCATCGTGCTCTCCTTTCAACTTTTTGCTCTATTTTTGAATGAAATAGTATTAACTGACCATTTTGTTTAAGACATTTCCAGTCGACACGAGCTACTGTGATGCCAATTTCTGTAAAAATCATTTTTGAATAAACCTTGAAATTTGCACTCTATATTTTTCTCTTTTTAAAAGCATAAGTATAGAAAAGTGAAAATGGAAACATAGCTTTTCCCACAACATCAAATACAAACCCGAGTGTAACAAAACATCAACATGTTTCAAAATGCAGATGCAAGTGGAAATCAGTTTACACTTCCTATTTGTAATTTTCATAGACGTTAAATTTAAACACGCATGTAAAAGCAGTGCAACCGAAACCCAATGGAGCTCGACCTTCAAAAGTATCACACCGTTAGCCCTACCGAATAGTCGTCCTGTACCTGTCACTCTATACACATATACACAGCAAAATAAAGGGTGAGTATATAAAAATACTCAGTAAGTGAATCCCTATAGTTTATTATGCTGAATGCGCATGTGAACTCCATTTTTGATAATTCATTTTCGTTAAACCTTGATTTTTGCCCCATTTTTTTTCTTTTTAGAACAGTAAAAACAATTCAATTTAAGTAAACATATATAAAGATGTAATCAAGAGTGGCATACATGCATTTTCTTTAAATTGGCAAATACAAATAAAAGTATAACAAATGCAGAAGCCATGGTTTTCAGTTTAAAACAATGGAAATGCCAATGAGCCTATACTATCCTATGTATGGCTATACAAAATGCAAAAGTGTAAGTATCCTAAAATCCGCTAGGAGCCGACCTACTGCAAGTATCACACGTATGCGCTGTGCCCAAAAGAAAGATCCTGCACAATGCTACTGTCGCTCTGCACATATATACATAACAAAATAGAAGGTGAGTATTAAGAATACTCAATAAACGACCCTTATGGTTATTATGCTGGATGTGCAGGGAAACCTTCGATAAAATACGGTTGTGCCCGCATGACACAAACCTTCAATAAACTGACCATTCATGCCTAACAATTCCCTCACAAATGTATATACTCGTTAAACCTAGGAAATCAATAGATCGATCCCACTAACTCAAATATTCACGGCAATTATTTTTCAGCAGCCAGAACAGGGGAAACAACCAAGGGGAACGGTCAGAGTGGCCATTTCACCTGGCCTTTCTGACCCCCTGTCAATAATTTATAGGGAAAACGGCCATAGGAAACGGCTAGCCTAGCCGTTCCCTTGGCCGTTTGCACCTGCAGGAAAATAGAACTTATGGAATTTTAACACTCAAATCTTTCCAACCATTTCAATACACATTAGGTCATTTTTTCTAACAATTACACATTTTATTTCAACACTAAACATGCCATCTTCCATTGATACTCAACCATACACAATTTCAAGCATAACATTCTCAAATCATTCACACAAATTTAGCCATGTCACAACCATCCATTCCGAAACACATACTCAAGGTCTCATACATTCATTCTCCCAAACATTCATATTCAATCAACATACCATCCACATTTATTTCATAGCTGAATGAATGAATGAAAAGTCGTGCATATGGTTATGCAACACAGACAATGCATTGCTCCAAAGCTTTAAACTTCGCAAGGGAGAGACTCCACTCGATCCCTTTGCACATTTGGCCATTTTGCCCTTATACGGTTGTCACAAACGGCCATTACGCCCTCATAAGACTATCACATATGACCATTATGCCCTCATAAGAATGTCATATACGGCCATTACGCCCTCATACAAATGTCTCATGCAAGTATGCCCATACGTTACCACATGCCATGAATAAATGAAATGCAATCCAATTCCCAAGGCCTCTAGCCACGTAAATCCATAATGAGCATAACCATGAATCATGGTGTATATCAAACCTCAAGCCATATATCAACATTTCACACACCACATTACACATTTTAAACATCATAATACATTCCAAACAAACCAACAACACTCATATAATCAACTCGCATCCATCTCATCTAATTAGTAAGCATACATATTCACATTTCGACAATTCTCAATATACCTCAAGGCCACTATATCACCAGTTCAACATCAACATATCCAACTGATTTATCGTCCACTTTATTTAGTCATACAACTAACACACATTTTCATATACCAATTGAAAGCAATTAAGAGTATGTATCTTTCAACTCCACATATCCAAAATCATAAGAACACATGAACAACACAAGGCATTAACATCTCAATATCAACCATTCATCATACAACATACTAAAGCAAGTGGCAAGACACTTACCTCGCATTCCAAGCACCAATTCGTCGCAAAGCCTTCGAGTCGGGTCCCGAATATCGATTCCTACACACAATATAACCACATTCTACGCGTTATACACGAATTCAAACTAAATTTCTTACCCCCACTCTTATTTCTACAAGACACCAATTTTTCTCCCAAACCCTAACTCTTCAATGCTAATCAAATTCCATGTTTCAAGGTTCAAGACTTGTAGATTTATGTTCTATAACAAAAACCCAACAAAACCCCATACAATGTACATATTTTTATTCATTTTTCCAGCTTGCAAAAAGAATCAACATACCTTGCTCTTTCTTTCAACTTAAATGTGAAGAGGAATCAATTGAGAGGATGATAAATGTTGGAATGTGGGTGTTTCTTCGGGGATTTTTGGATGGGAAAGCCTTAGGATTTAGGTTTGAAGGGTTTGGAAGTGTTTAGGATGGTTTGGGAGGGGTTAGGTTCGAACACACTCGTTTTTCTCTCTCTTCCCAACACAAACTCTCGTTTAATTAAGTCTGCCGGACAAGGCCGAACGGCGATGGGAAACGGCCAAGTGGCCATTCCCATAGGCCGTTTCACCTGGCCTGGTACAGTAAACGGCCATGGAACAGCCTGGCTGGCCTTTCCTTGGTCGTTCTGGGCTTAACCATCAACATTTTTTTGCCGAATTCTCGTAATATTCCCTTAGAAATTTTAGGGCGTTACAACTCTCCCCCTTAGGAAATTTCGTCCTCAAAATTGAGTCAAGTGAGGGTTTTCAAGATCCAAAACACTTAGCTTAATCTACCCATCTAACTTAGCTTTCTAACTCAAACAATGAACAAGAGTTTTAAATGTACCTCAACTATATAAACCCTCGGGAAACAAATATGGGTACCACTCCTGCATATCGCTCTCGACCTCCCAAGTCACCTCCTTAGGTGAGTGAAAACTCCACTTCACTTTCACCATTAGGATCTCCTGATTCCTTAATTGTTGGATCTTTCGATCTAATACTTCAACGGGCTCCTCTTCATACATGAGATTCTCTGAAACCTCTAAATTCGGTGCACTAAGCATGTGACTCTAATCAGAACGGTACCTCCTCAACATCGAGACATGGAACACATTGTGAAGTCTGGATAATTCCTCCAGCAACTGAAGTCGGTAAGCAAGCGGTCCAACCTTCTCAATGATTTTGTAAGGTCCCACATATCTCAGACTCAGCTTTCCCTTCTTCCCAAATCGGATCACGCCTCTCCAAGGCGATACTGTCAAGAACACCTTATCTTTGACCTCGTATGACACCTCCCTGTGATGCCAATCAAAATAACTCTTCTGGCAATCCTGTGCGGCTTGCATACACCTCTTCACTACATTTACTTTCTCTAGCGTCTGCTGCACCAACTCTGGCCCCTCAATTTTATGTAAGCCCTTAACGTCCCAATAAACTGGATTCTGACATCTCCGACCATATAATGCCTCATAAGGCGCCATCCCTATACTCGAGTGGTAGCTTTTGTTGTAGGCAAACTCTATTAGTGGCAAGTGATCATCCCAATTACCTCTAAACTCCAGCACACACGCTCTTAACATATCCTCCACAGTCTGGATAGTCTGCTCAGATTGACCGTCAGTCTGAGGGTGGAATGCACTATTGAACCTCAGTCTGGTGCCCATCGCGTCCTGTAAACTCCTCTAAAACTGAGAAGTGAACCGCGGATCTCTATTCGAAACAATTGACACAGGCACACCATGTAATCTCAAAATCTTAGAAACATACAAGCTTGCTAGCTTGTCTAAGGTATCCTCCTGTCGAATCGCCAAGAAGTGTCCAGATTTCGTCAATCTGTCCACTATAACCCACACGACATCATGTCGCCGAAACGTCTTCAGTAACCCAACTATGAAATCCATCGTAATCTTTTCCTATTTCCATTCGGGAATTTGCAAAGGTCTTAACTTCCCCGCTGGAGCCTGATGGTCTGCCTTAATTTGCTGACAAGGCAGACATTGAGCCATAAAATCAGTGATCTCCCTCTTCATATTTGCCTACTAATACATATCTTCATGTCTATGTACATTTTGGTGTCGTCCAGATGAATTGAAAGTGGAGAAGAATGCGCCCCTATCATCAAAACCTCTTTAAGCTTTGCCAAATTAGGAACACACAGCCGCTCCCCGTAATAAAGGATACCCTCCTCATCTAACCTGTGCGGGGTAGTCGATTTCCCTTTCTCTACATTCCTCTTTATCTTCCTCAGATGCTCGTCATCCTTCTGCCTCTCTGCTATCATTCTCGCATCTGGGATCGAACCTGGATGTTCGCTAACATCTCTCCCTGAACTATATCGAGCTGCAGCATCAGCGCTCTCAAAGCAAATAATGACTCGGCCCGATAAGTCATTGCATCTTCATCCTCTCTACCCTTCTGGCTCAACGCATCTGCAAACACGTTAGCTTTACCTGGATGGTAGTCGATAGTACAATCATAGTCGTTGAGGAGCTCAATCCCTCTCCTCTATCTCAAATTTAACTCCCGTTGTGTAGTGATATATTTTAAACTCTTATGATCTGTAAGAATCTGAAATGTCTCACCGTACAGATAATGCCTCCACACCTTTAAAGCGTGGATGATCGCCGCCAAATCCAAATCGTGGGTCGGGTAATTGACTTCATGCCCGCAACTGTCTCTAAGTATAAACAATTGCCCTTCCATTCTGCATCAGCACTCCGCCCAATCCCGCTTTAGAAGCGTCTGTATAAACAACGCATCCTCCACCATTTGTCAGCAATACAAGTACCAGGGCATCCACTAACTTTTTCTTTAACTCCTGAACGCTCTCCTCACACCGATCATTCTAAATGAACGGAGTGTTCTTCTTTAGAAGACTAGTCATCGGCCTCGCTATCTTAGAGAAATCAGCATAGTAACCTGCCAATCCCAAGAAACTGCGTACCTCCATCACATTCCTTGGAGCCTCCCACTCCTGAATCGCCTTTATCTTGCTGGGATCTGGCATCATACCTTCTGCCGATATGACATGGCCTAGGAAGACCACCTCACTCATCCAGAACTCACATTTCTCAAATTTGGCATATAGCTGTTTTTCCCTAAGTATCTCTAACACCTGTCTCAAATGTCCCTCGTGCTCAAACCGATCCTTGGAATAAACCAACACATCGTCGATAAACACCACCACAAAGATGTCCAAGAATGGCTGAAAGATTTTGTTCATTAAAGCCATAAAGGCTGCCGGCGCGTTAGTCAGACAAAACGACATCACAGTAAACTTAAAGTGCCGTAACGAGTCCTGAATGCAGTTTTAGGAATGGAGTTATCTTCCACTCGCAGCTGCCAATACCCCAATCTCAGATCAATATTAGAGAATACTGTGGCTTCCCTCAACTGATCTATCAAGTCATCAATCCTCGATAGTGGATACCTATTCTTCACCGTCAATTTATTCAGCTGCTGGTAATCTATACACAATCGCATGCTCCCACATTTCTTTTTAACGAACAATACTGGTGTGCCCCAGGATGACACACTCGGTTGTATAAAACCCTTTTCCAGAAGTTCTTCTAACTACTTCTTCAATTCTTGCAACTTTACGCTGCCATTCAATACGGAGCCATCGAGAATGCTGCTGCCCCGGCACCGTCTCAATCTCAAAATCTAACTCTCTCTATGGCAGTAAACCCGACAACTCATCTGGGAATACCTCTGGATACTCCCTCACTATCGGCACGTCACCCACTCCTAGCTTTTTCTACCCCAAATCTGTCACGCATGCCGGATAAGCCTCATATCCGTCTCTCATCAACCTTGCAGCCAATGCTGCAAAAACCAAACAGGAAGGTATAACCCTCCGCTCGCCTACCAATAAAACTCTCTTCTCGCCCTTAACCTCTACTACCACTTCTTTCGCGTAGCAGTCCACTACCGCTATGTTGCTGGACAAGTAGTCCATACCCAAAATCACCCAAAAGTCGGCCATCCTCGGTACAATCAAGTCCGCTACATAATCCAACTCACCAATCTGTAGCTCATAATTCCGCAGCACCTTGTCTACCATCACTATACCTCCAGTTGGCATTGATATAGCTACAATGTACCCCAGAGACTCTACACTCCTACCCAGCTGCTCTATAACGGACTCACCCACAAAAGAACAAGTCGACCCAGGGTCAATCAAAACCAGTGTTTTAAGTGCAAATATAGAAATAGTACCGATGATCACATCAGGATTGCCTGTCACCTCATCACGCGGCATAGCATACACACGTGCCTGAGACGCAGAATTAGTTTGAGAAGCTCCTCTGCCTCTCGTTGTGGCACTAGAAGTCCTACCACCTCTGCCCATGGCTCCGCTAGTAGTAGGGGTCCCTCTGTTGTCTCATACGCTGCTCCGTCCTGACATAGCTCTCCCCTCATCTCTAGCCTTAGTATAGTAGTTCTAACCACATGCCCAGGCTTGTTGCAATAGAAACATACCTAGCAAGAGTCCCCAACTGTATTCCCTCCAGTACTCTACTGTCCAGAAGTAGGGGTATAGGAATGACTCCCCTTACTCCCTACTCTGCTCCTCTGCCTAGTACCCCCTCCACTAACACTCTTAGGAGACCAGAACTCTGTCTTCTTTTGGTCCCCAATAGCATTACAACTGCCAGACATGTTATATCTTTTACCCTCTATGCAATCCTCCTCAATCATAAGCTCCTCGGCCCTCAAAGCCGTCTTTAGCAGTAACTGATAAGTTGGGGCCTTCATCGCAATACAAGTGCGGATATTAAACTGCAACCCCCTCTCAAACCTGTCCCTCCTCTGGACATCAGTGGCCACATCCTCTGGCGTATACCTGGAAAGTCTGGTAAACTGAGCCTCGTACTCAGCGACAGTCATATCCCCCTTGCTTCAGCTCTAAGAACTCTAGCTTCTTCTTGCTGCGATAGTGCTCTGGGGTGTACTTCTCTGTGAACTCTCTCTGGAAGTCAGCCCAAGTAAGTGTAGGAGGGTCATTCTGGCTCCTGAGGACTACCTCTGACCAGTACCACGCATCTTTCTCTAATAATGAGGTGTCGTACCTCAGTTTCTACTTAGGTGTGCACCTACACCTGGTAAGGATCTACTCCATCTGTCGAAGCCAATCCTCTGCCTCAGCGGGGTCAGTGGTCCCCTGAAATGATTTGGCGCCCTACTTGCGCACCTCTGATGTGATGCCCAAATTTAAATACCATTTCATAAATTAATTAATTATTTTCCAAGAAATGGCATTCATACTTGAACATCATTTTTTTATTTTTAGAAGAATATAATTTGAATAAAAATACAAAGGAATAAAATTAGAATTTATTTTTAATAAAACACACACATTTCATTTCACAAAAATATTTTCAAAGTTTTCGGAAGCAATGCCCATACATCTTAAAAATTTACAAAATATTACAGGTTATGAAAGAAATAAAACTGGGAAAATATTAATTCAATCATAACCTTATAAAATACAATAATGCACTATGTATGGTTTGTCATGTACAAGGAAAATTGCTACACAGTGCACTGCACACCTTAGATTCTCTCGTCGTATATCCAAAACTTGTAAAGCAAGGTACCACCTTCGCGTACAAAATTAATTGTCCTTAATTCTCTGCCGAGCAAAGCAGGCGTAAAATGCGTGAGTTATAAAACTCAGTAAACAACACCACCATAGAGGTCAACTTAAAGAAATTGTATGCTTAATAATATCATAAATATATATATATATATATATATATATATATATATATATATGTAGGGTTTCTAACGTGTTTAAGCAACTATGGCAGCGGAAAAACATATTTAAAACACACAAGAACAGCCCAAGAAAACATAAGATCAACTCAGAACAAGTTAGACATAATCGGTTTACAATGTAATGACATAAAAACGAAACTTTCAAGAAAAGATTATACCTTTGCCGATATCTTTCTTGGCCAATTGTTCTAGGGAAAAACCGAGTAACTACCACCTTATAATACAATAAGATGACCTTTGTGACACCAAACCAGAATCCCAAGTGTGATTCCTCTAAAGATTAACACACGGATTAGTTAAAAACGTGTACTAGCACGAGGGAAGAACGTATCACCTTTTTCTGTCGAATCGGATGAGCTTTTGCAAGAACTAAAGGCACCACGTTGATCACCGAACTGACCAGCCCTAGATCTCACGTCTCTCTCTAAGAAAAATCTGT
>CANYCX010538792.1:0-18523 GCA_948193385.1 Breynia disticha f. nivosa
ATGTTGAATTCAACTTAATGATTATGAATGTATAACCTCTAATGCATTACAATGCAATATATCTAGTTTAGACTCTATTTTCAAATTACACCCTTACTTGGCCATTTCCTTTTTGACGTTTGCAAACGGGCCTCGTCGGCTGAGAGTATGTGGTTATAATTACTATGGACCATAGATTTTTATGCCCTTAATTGGCATGAATAACGCCCTTAATTGGCCTGCACGCTCGAACACTAAAAAGTGAGCTGAGTCTTCCACTGTACCACAATAATGTATGTTTTATATACTACCGCAATTACGTTCCCAAGAGCCATAACGACTCCCTCAAATCTCTTGCTCATTAAGAGCTACCATTTAGGTTCAATCTTTCCACTAAATGCTCATATGCAAACCATTAATATAACCATTTATGTTCAATCTTTCCACTAAATGCCATGACAATGCTCTTATGACATAAACATGCATCAATGTCATTCCCAAATCATGCCATCTCCAACATGAGTTCAGCAAACCATTAATATAACCAATAATATGAGAATACACTCCTTCTTTCACAAATGACAAGTCAAGTAGCAACACATACCAAATCCATACAAGTCACGTAAACTCTATAACCAACCATCACGTTAGGTATATCATAATCAATCATTTCCAAACCAACACTAACAACACATAAGAACATATTCAATCATCCTATGTCATAATGATCAACCATATCCAATCAATTCAAACATTTCACAAATACAGGGTATACAACCAAGTAATATTGCATTCATGTTGCTTACCTGGCAAGCAACTTCTAACGCTCTGGCCAGGAACTCCCTTATCCGGGATTTGATCCTTCCATTATACAAATTATAGCTTTACATTAAGTCCATACACATGACATTATGCAAAAAACAATAAATTAATGATGTTTATATGCCTACACTCTTAATTTCCCCCATTTCACTTCGTTTTCCCATCCTCTCATTAATGACTCCCAATTACTTTAACTTAATTCCTTTCGTCATCCCTTCACCAACCACCATTAATGTTTCTAACAGATTCATTTAAGTATGTTTTACAACCCTTACCATTCACACCTTCATTAAACCCAAGTTCCTATACTCTTCGTTCTAAAACCCTACACGATTCTCCTATCCTCAATACATTCTCTCTCATCAATTAACACCTAATCCAATTGACAGTCAAAACAACCTTAATAGGGTCCGAAGATTTTTACCTAAACAACAGAACTCGAATTGAACCTAGGGTTGAAAAATCCAAACCCTTCACTATTCATAATTGGCCTTCCAACCTCAATTTCAAGCACCTAAAACACATTTTTACACTAAAAATGGTTACTAAAGGATAGTACACATGTTAATCTTTCCAACGAGCCATTATTTGCTTAAATCGGAGCTTAAACGAAAGAAATCTAAGGCCAAAAAGTAGGGTATGTATATAAAAACTTGATTCACTAGATCATGTGAGGAATTCTTACGGAAATTCAGTTCTCGATCGATCTCACAACTCCCAAATGGTAGGATTTCCACTAGAGAAGCGTCTTCTAGGATTTTCTGGCTTTAGAACGATGGTAAGGAAAAGAGAGAATGTTTTTAGCAAAGTGTAGAGAGAGAGAGACGAACAAAGGCATATATAAAGGTTTGGTTTGCACGGTTTTTCCCTCTGTCACTTATGTATTATTTTTATTTTTCACTTACTCTCAACCCTTTCACTAATGTATTATTTATATTAAGTCGCAAAAAAATTATGTACATTTCTGTATATACTTAATTAAAATCTGCTAATTTATCAACATTTTTAGGACGTTACAAAACATGTATGCAAAAAATCCTAATGGCATCAACAGAAGAGAGAGAAGTAGATCGGGTAGCAGTTGTCCAACTTGTAGAAAAGAAAAACTCTGACACTGCTAGTAAAAAAGTCTATCCCTGCTAATACTTGTACCTGAAACAAACATCGCAGTTGAGTGAGTTGCAGGCTCAATGAGTAATCTTTAATTCATTTTTTAATATCACGTAAACAGTCGCATATACAAACCATTCTTTCAAATCAGTTTCATTTCATAGAATACAAACATAACATATCAACAGATCACATTTCATATCTATGTATTCTTCATCCTTTTCATTTTTCCTTTGCATTTTCTCTTTCATTCATTTCATTTTCTGTTGAACTATTCTTTTTAACTCATATTGATTTCAATTCGCATACATTTGAATTGAACGTTCTCGTTCATAATAAATCCTAACTTCTGTCTCCCTATTAGTTTTGAAAAAAATTTTCCACCTCCTTTCATCTGGAACTAACTTTTGTCGTCCTACTCCCATCTCCGAATGATCGATCATTTATCACCTTTCCATCACCTTTCCATGTCACATATCACATGAAAACACAAACACGTTCACGTACATTTTTCGTATGCCTTTTTCGTTTTGCGTACCTGTTTCATTTGAATCGTATCTACGGTTTCCTTTTCATTTCATATAACTCATATCAGAAATCATATTAGTACGCACGTATATTATCATTTCGTTTCCCTTTGCATTTTCATTTCGTTTTCATATTCGATTAGGTACATGGAAATCATATTCGCATTTCATTCACAACCATACGTATACAATCAATTCATATACGTAATATCATTCACAATTCAATCATAGATAAATATCTAACCATTCATTTTAATATAGCCAGATAGAGAGATATACTCACCTGTCAATAGAAATACTCGGACTAGAGTGTACTCACGTCCCGTCCGACTCGGCTATGCTACCGTCCTATAACATATATCAATCATTTAATAACATACAATCAACAATATACCTATATTTCCAATATAACCACCAATTTAATGCATGCCCTATCAATTTCATTTACATTGCTTCTCAATTTTATAAACCCTAGCCGGAACCCTAACCCTTTTTCCTATCGTTACACAAATCAGTAATAACCCAATATAACACATTTCTATCTCAATTTCAAACTCATTTCTCTAATTATTAACTAATTCTATCAATAATAAACTAGAAACAATTGTAGTAAAACTCGTAAAATTGACGAAAACTTCGAGTTTTACCTCTTTTGCTTATATGACTAGGTTCTCGGCTCAAAACTACGATTGATTCGATAACTCAAATCACTTTCCTTGCTTAATTCCAACTCTCCCTCACTCAATCTCTCTTCTTCTCTAACTCTCTCGTTCTCCCTTTCTCTGGATGAAGTTTGGTTCTTTGAAAGTTCTGAACGATTCGTGAAGCATCTGAACTTATACATTTTTGCCCATAAATTGTTGAGTACGCGAGGTGGGCATGGAAGTACAGGTGGTCGTACCCACCATGTATTTTTGGGCCTCCACCACGTGTTCTTTTATGTTCATAAGGTTTCTCTTCTTCCTTGGTTGCTTAACATCACCCTTTTATCACCCTTTTGTCACCCTTTCATATCTTTGTTTCTAATCATTTATTTTTGTCATTTTTATTGTAAAATTCTTTAATTTTATTAAAAATATTATTTAAAATCTTAATTAAGTAATTTGAAATGAGGATGTTACAACATATAAGCTCAAACATAGTATTCATAGCAAACAAGTCCATTTAAGACATATTAGCTCTACCATCTTAACATATTTTCATCATTCTCAAGTATGATTAACCATATAGATGAAAAACCTACAATGGTTAGTGTAAACGACACTTACCTCAATAAATTTACAAAGTCATCCTCGGCTCAACTCCGGTCCAATCTTCGTAAAGCTACTCCTATACGAAAAATACCAACCAAGGCTGTCATTAACTTGTTTCATCCATATAAACATCAATTACAGCCTCTAAACATCAAATCCTCACATTCTTTCCAAAATTTAGCAACCTCTAACTTATATATGTTCGTTCAAACCAAGCTTATAGCTTACCTTAATATGATTAGCTCTAAATTTTGGTAAAGAATGAGTTCTTCTTTGCTCAACCACACCCTTTAGAAGTTTTCTAGGGTTTCCACAACTTCTCTTATACTTATCTCTATTTTTGCTTTATTGATTGAATAAAGCAATGATTAATTAGTATTCTATTTTTAAAATGACCAGCTGATATGACCTGTAGAACGTGTTGTGCTTGTAGTCGTGCTGTACTTTTCTGGCACAAGTTCCAGTTTGATCGTTCAAGAGATTATTCTGACATTTTCCAAAAATGTTCAGCACGCCCATTGGCACGATCGTGCTCCAGCCTGTACTCATTTTCTATTTTTAGCAAGTTTCTGATTTTCATTCCGATTCAATTCTATTTTAATCTATTTTCCATATAGGTTAATTCTATCATTTTCTAGGGCATTACAGCTTGAGGTATCAAAGTTGAGGACATTGATAGTAGAACCTGGAACTTATGACATTAATATTCTAAATATCCTTTGTCACTTCCTTCCATGGGAACGAAAATGAATTAAGACTAGTATGTACTTTGTGGGTGATTATGTTCTACAGGTCACAGATATTTGGAATTTCTAACAAAGTACATAGATATAATGTGGGACATTGTATGTAGAGAGCAATAACTATTTGCAATTTCAAATGTCTATCCTTAGACTGAAAATCACTATGTCTTTTATTGTGATTTTTAGTATACTTTAACATACACCTAATGTCACTGTAAAAGGTTGACAAGTATAGGTATGATTGGTTAAGAATCACAAGTAAAAGCAAGAGTTAAGTGAAGGCATTGACCCTCTCATGAAAACGAGAGAAGATATCACTGGTCAATTGACAGACAAGATTGGGTAGAGTTTGGTCGTACCTGAATGAAATGATCAGGTCATTTATTCGAATTTATCAATTTTTCCTAGAGATCGAGAAACTGATTTAGCACTAAATAAGGATGTTTGGGATATTCCTTATGCAAATCATGGTATCAAATGTTAAGGGATAAATTTGAATTGTAGTAGGCTATTAACACTGCTCGTCAGCTATTTAATTTAGGATGATCATAGTGTCTTACTAGAGACTGCCTATAATTTATGAATTATTAAATTCATTACCTTTATTAAATAGTTCTACAGATCACACATGGATGACAAAAAATCAAATTTCAGTTTTTATCTTAGGTCAAAATTCAGCAATTGGGATGGATCAAGTATTTGGGTCAATTTTGGTAATTGGGCCTAATATGGATGAGAAACATTATTTATCATTTCTTGCATGATTTTTAAGGTAAACATTATTTATAAAATATGATGTCTTAAATTAAAATATGTAAGAAAATAAAGTGGAGAAACTTTAGCAAGCTTGTCTTAAATTAAGACAAGGTTAATGTGAAATAAATTAAAAGAAATTCTTATTAATTTTTCACATTAAGTCACGGCAAAGAGGGTGGTTTTTTAGTTGAATTTCATTTTAATTAAACATTAACAAAGTCCTAATGGTATTATGATTGTTTTTTAAGAAGCAAGTTGAGTTAAAACTCTTGTTTATAAAAAGAACCAAAACCCTAGTCTTACATAGATGAGGAGCTCCCCCTCTAAACACTCCCCTCAGCTGTGAGCCTTTCCACTAAAATCAAATAGTTGATTCTTAGGTTTTTCTCCAAGAAGGACAAGACTTCCAAGGGTTGATCATATCATTTGATCATCGTGGTGTCCTCTGTTTCGCAAGATTCTCATCCGATTGACAAAGAAAGTTGAACTATAAATCTCTTTTGTCTTAGTACACTATTTCTGCTAATCTGTGTGTTAGTTTTGTAGAGAAATTGTGTCCGTGGTTCTTGGAAAAGGAGTCACAAAGGTCGTCTCAGAGTGTTTCGAGATGGTAGTTACTATTTTGGTGCAAAATACCCACGACATTGAGAGAAGAAGATACTAGGTGAGTTTTTCTTTTAAAGTTCTTGTTTTTCTGTTAACAAGTTATCAACTATTAATCAAAGAAGGTTTTCTTGATTTTTTATGATGATCTTTGCTGCCTTTTAATGTGTTTTGTGTGTAATTTGTGCTGCCATAGTCTTTAGAACACATTAGAAACCCAACACATTACACCTAGAATAATATATATAGTAAAAGTAAAACAAGAACGTTAACCCAGAGTCTAGGAGTCCAAACTCCTTTAGGCAAAGTGATGTGGGTACATACAATGTATAAAGACTGTATAATAAGGATTCAAAATAGAAAATTAATAGCCAATCTAATCCTATTGGACTTAATAGATTTTGATCTTATACTAGGCATGGATTAGTTGGCTCGCTATTGAGCTAAAGTTGATTGTTTTACCAATGAAGTAATAATTAAAACAACAGAACAAAATAAAGTAATATGTTATGGATAAAGAAATCTTGTGCCAAGTTGTTTGGTATCAGCTATACAAGTCTTTAAGATGACTCGAGATGGATGTGAAGTTTATTTAGCATATGCAATTAATAGAAGAATAATATGAAAATGTTAAAGGACTACCAATAGTAAGACAATATCTAGATGTGTTTTTGGAAGATTTCGTAGGATTACCTCCTGATAGAGAGACAGAATTTACTATTGAGTTAATTCCGGGTATGACACTGATATCCATATTGTAACAGCTTTAAGAGTTACTTCATAAAGGATTTATTCAACCTAGTGTTTCACCATGGGGAGCACATGTTTTATTTTTTAAAAGGAAAGATGGAACACTTAGGTTGTGTATAGATTATAAAAACTTGACCAAGTAACAGTTAAGAATAAATATTCGTTACCTTGGATAGAGGATCTACTAGCTTAGTTGTAGGGTGTTACAGTATTTTCAAAGATTGACTTAAGTTTAAGATATCATCAATTAAACATAGAATAGGAAGACATTCCGAAGAATTCTTTTCAAATTCGGTATGGTCATTACAAGTTTTTAGCTATGCCATTTGCTTTGACTAATGCTCCAACAACATTCATGGCATTGATGAACGAGATATTCCAGCCGTTCCTTGATCAGTTTGTGATTGTATTTATAGATGATATACTAGTATATTCGAGGAATACCGAATAACACAATGAACATTTGTGAATAGTGTTGCAAATATTTCGAGAAAATCAATTATGTGAAAAACTTAACAAATGTGAGTTTTGGTTAGATCACATAGTATTCTTAGGACACGTGATATTAGAATAAGGAATATCAGTAGATCCAAAGAAATTTTAAGCTGTATTGAATTAGGAACCTCATAAACCGTTACTGAGGTATATAGTTTCATGGATATGGCAGGTTACTATCATAGATTTATGAAGAGATTCTCGTTTATACTTGATGTTCTAAAATGACTACTGAGAAAGAATGTATATATTCAGTGGAATGAGCAACGTCTGCAAAGTTTTGACAAATTAAAGTACAAATTAACCACATCTCTATTCCTTACAATTCCTTCGAGTAAAGGAGAACTGATTATTTACAGTGATGCTTCATATAAAGGACTTGGATGTGTATTAATGCAAAATGGAAATTTGTAGCATATGTCTCTAGACAACTCAGACCATATGAAATGAACAACCCAGTACATGATATAGAACTCACATAAGTAGTATTCACTCTTAAGTTCTAGAGACATTATATGTATGGCGAGACATTTTAGATTTTTATAGATCACAAAAGTTTAAAATATTTGATGAACCAAAAATAATTGAATATGAGACAAATAAGGTGGTTGAAGTTGTTAAAGGACTATGCTTGTACAATCGAATGTTACCCCAGAAAAGAAAATGTGGTTGTAGTTACACTCAGTAGAAAGTCGAGTCTTGCTATATCTAGTATACAATTAACATGTATGATCAATTTGATAGCTTTACAAAGCTTGAATACAAAGTTCAAATTAACTGAATCAAGAGTGTTATTAGCAACATTAATGCTTCGGCCAATGTTGTTAAGAAATATACAAGATCCACAAAAGCAAGATGAGGAGTCTATAAGAATAATTTAACGGATTGATCAGGGTTTTTAGACCCCATTTCAGTTGGTTGATGAATTATTAATGATGGGATCCAGAATATGTGTACCAAACATTGATGATATTAGATAGGAGATACTGGATAAAACACATAACACTCCATATGCTATGCATCCAGGAGTGACAAAAATGTACCATACTCTGAAACAACACAACTAATGGCCGAATATGAAAGAGACATAGGTAAATTTACATCTAGATGTTTAGTTTGTCAAAAAGTAAAGGCTGAACATCAAACATCAATAGGCAAACTTTATCCAATATTGATACCAATCTGGAAGTGGGAACAGATAACTATGAAATTTTTGATAGGATTACTACGTACATAGTCTGGTAAAGACGCAGTATGGGCGATTTAGATAGATTGACTAAATCTATGCATTTCTTACGAATTAAAATCAAAATCTATTTAGAACAGTCAGCGGAATTCTATATACGAGAGATAGTCCAATTACATGGTAGTCTTGTTTCCATAGTATCAGATAGAGATCCAAGGTTTGCTTTCAGATTTTGGCAGACGTTCCAGTACCAATCTCAATCCAAAGATTGATGGACAGACTAAAAGAATGATTAAAACATTAAAAAATGATATGATCTTATGTTTTGGAGTTTCAGGGTTCATGGGATTAGTACATACCAGTAATGGAGTTTGCCTATAATAAATAATATCATAGTAGTATTGGTTGACACCTTATGAAGCTCTATATGGATGAAAGTGTCTTAGTTCAATTTACTAGGACAGAGAAGGAGTAGAGATATTTTAAAGGATATGAGCTTCTACAAGAAACAGTAGAAAAAGTGGATCTGATCATGAGTAAATTAAAAGCTACACAAGATAGACAAAAGAGTTATTATGATTAACATAGAAGAGAAATGAAATATGAAATCAAAGAGAAGGTATTTGAAAGTATCACCCTGGAAAGGAATAATAAGATTTGAAAAAAAGAAAAGTTGAGTCCCAAATATATTGGACCATATGAGATTATAGAGCGGATTGATCCTTTAGATTATAGACTTACTCTACTTATAAACCTAGCATAGATTCATGATATTTTCCATGTGAGTATGCTCCAGAGATATAGATAACATCTTACCCATATTATGCTAGAATAAGAAGTATAGATAGCAACAAATTTAACCTATACCAAAAAACAGTACAGATAGTGGATCATATGATAAAATTGCTAAGAATCAAACAAATTCCTATGGTTAAAGTTTTTTAAGAACATCATAACCTAGAAGAAGCGACATGTGAGACCAAGGATAGTATGAGAAAGAGTATCCATAATTATTCACATATAAATTTTACATAATAAGTAATTGCTTTTTCATATAAAAATACATAGAATTAAAGATAATAGATACAAAATAAACATAATGAAAGTACTAGTAATAGTAGATAAGAATGAATTTTAAAGTCAAAATTCTTTAAGAGGGAAAGATTTATAGCGTTCCCATCTTAAAACCCTAGAATTAATAAAATGATTAACGAAATTAAGGACCGATTCAACAAATCAAAGAAAATGAGGGGTTAATTGTGAGTTGATTGATGGTTGATAATAAGTACACATAAAAGGAAAAGAGTTGCAAAAAAATAGAAAGTACAGGTGGTGGCTAAAAACTACACGTTGTGGCAGATATTGCACTTTGTCACCATAAAATGCATGGTGGTCCGCCACAACATGTAGTACAGGTTGACAACATGTATTATTGAATTTGCGGCACATTTTCAAGCAAATTGGAACTTTTAACAAGAGGTGGCAACTGAGAAAGTATAAGTGGAATCTAAGATTGAAAAATTGTAACAGCAGAAAGGAAATTTAACATAAAAGAGGGAGAGCAGAGAACGATAGAGATTGAGAGCAGAGGATTTTAGAAGAGAGAAGTGGAGATTTAAGTTAGAAGTTGAGTTAGGAAAGCGTAATTGATTGTAGAATCAAAAAAGGTATTGATTGGCATAGTTAATTCATAATATTCCTCGAAGTTAACGGTAATAATTTACGAGTTATATATATAGAATTTATCATAAATTTAGCTTAAAGTTAGAAATTGTTGATAATTGACAAAATAGGGAATTAATAGAATAGGAATAAGAACACACATATTGATATGTTATTCAATGTTGAGTTTTATAGTGAAATTTTTATGTGATTATATAGGACGACATGTTAGACGAGTGGCATAGGATCAGAGCTCGTGCCGTTCTGAGTATTTCAGTTAACATGTGAGCAGTCTAAATCACTTTTGAATATGGTAAATAGTAGTTATAAATAACAAATTAAATGGTAAAATACGAAATATCTGTGAGTATGAATACGTAAAATGGAAATATATATGTGTATGTGATTGAATTACGAATAAGTACACAAATTCCGAGATGACATGAAAATAGGTACAATAGATATAAATCGATTAATAATTGATATATGTCACATGAATTGAAACATATATAGATACATGATATGATCTGCAAATAGGTATGAGATCGAGTTTATACTATTGCATGATATATATATATATATATATATAAAGCTCACATTTTTAGAACTAAATTTTCAATTTGAACTCACTTATAAAATAAGAATAATAATAACCAAACATTTCTTTTATAAACATACGTAGGCCCAAAACATTGTCATACACACACATGCGCAGAAAACAACTTAATTTGAAAATTTATTTAAACTACATATATACATAGTATATACAAAATGAAAACAAAAACACCTGAAACAGACATTTCTGGAGCCGGATCTCACTCGTATATCACAAGATGTCTCTGATCATGGCAAATCTAGTCCACTTGCAGCTACCTACAACCTGTACATCATTTAAACAATGAAAGTGGTGAGTATAAACATATACTGAGTAAGTAAATCACAATTCATTAAGAATAAATGAAATGCAGGGAAACAACACGGGTCGTGTCGTATGAACACGACGGCATACTCAAGTCAACTTCCTAGACAACACGTTGTGCCACAACAACACGAGTCATGCTCAAGTTTCATTAACCAGAAAACACGATCGTGCCAAGTATAAACATGATACCATGCCCAACGTCTTTTTCCAGATTATCCAGCTACACGAAGGTATGCTGGCCAGCACGAGGGCGTGCCAAGTTTTTGTTTTAGTTGTTAGATTTCTGATTTCATGTTCTTTAAGTATTAGTTGGGCTTCCCTTGTTCCATACCATTTCAGTACATCATACATAATCTATGTATACTCATATCAGCAGTTTAACTCACCTAAGAGTCAAATCAATCACAGAACACAACATACTCTTAAGAACCATATCATGTATTTAAGCACATAAATTCATCAAACATATGAGCTCACATAAAACATTCCATGTCCAGCATTCACAAATACATAAACAAGAATAACATGCCATCATGAATGCCACAATCACATGTATGCACATCAATCACTAGCACACACATATCCTTCTAAAGATGAATGCCCGGGCTTATATCTCTCGAATAATCGACCTCGAAGGCCACGACCATAAAGGCCAATTCTCATTAATGATCACGAAGACCACGACCATAAAGGCCACATAGACGATAATGACATGTAGCGAAACAGAGCATGTAATCAATCATATGTCAATACAAAATCAACATTAAGTCAAGAACATACTTATACAAATCAAACATCATATTAACTTATATTCATTTCTTCCTTAATATCATTTTTAAGCTAGTTAAAGCTTTTAAATGAATTAAGTTTAAGGAAAATACCTAAGTGTTCTAACACTTATATCGTAAGTGTACGAAACCACATTACTAATTTTTCGAGTCAAAATCATGCTGACTGCTGTTTTCCCTTACTCTCAAGCAAATCGATCTGATTCGATCCCGTTTTAATATATTTTGAAATATTTAAATTCCTATAACTTCAAAGATGTTACAAATCTCCGTATTTCACCAATACCATCGGAATTTCACAATTCATCAATCATCTCAATTGACGATCCAAAATCTCAACCGACTCCTCCCGATAGGTCAACTCCTCAGATACCTCTATCTCAAGAGTTCTCAATACATGGCTAGGATCAGATCGATATCGTCTCAAAATCAAAACATGAAAACATCATGTAATCGAGACAAGTTGGATGGTAAGCTCAGTCGATACGCAAATGTTTCAACTCTCTCCGTAATTTCACATGGTCCGATATAAAGCCCTGTATTGACGATCCAAAACATCATGTTTCAACCCAGGACTCAACTTGCCTCGTCGACCAGATCTAATCACACCTCTTCAGGGAGATACTCGTAAAAATACTCTATCATCGTCGGCATACTCTATCTCTCAGTGATGTCGATCATAATAACTTTTCTGATGATCTTGGGCTGGTTGCATACATGTTTTCATAATGTTAACTTTATCCAGGGTTCGCTGAACCAAGTCGAGTCCCTCTATCTGTTGCAACCCTCTACATCCCTATAAACTGGACTCCAGCATCATTTACCATATAAAGCCCTGTAAGGTGCCATCCCGATACTGGTATGGTAACTAATATTGTATGCAAACTCAACCAATGGAAAATGATCGTCCCAATTGCTTCTGAACTCTAATACACAAGCTCGAAGCATATCCTCTATTGTCTAAATTTTCCTCTCCGTCTGACCATCAATCTGTGGATGGAAAGCCTTACTGAATGCCAATCTCGTGCCTATCGAATCCTGTAAACTCTGCCATAATCATGATGTAAATCAAAGATCACGATCTGACGCAATAGATGTAGGAACACCATGTAATCTGATGATCTCAACAACATATAATGCAGCTAGCCGATCCAATGTATAATCTTTTCAGATAGCTAAAAATTGAGCTGATTTTGTCAAACAATCCACAATCACTCAGATAGCATCATGACGTGGTAACGTCCCTGACAAACCAATCATAAAATCCATGGTGATTTTCTCCCACTTCCACTTAAGAATGTCAAGTGGTCTCAAATTTCCTGCTGGCGCCTGATGTTCTGCCTTGATTTGTTGATAAAGAAGACATCTAGCAACAAATTTGACTATATCCCTCTTCATATGTATCCACCAGTACAAATCTCGTATATCTCAGTACATTTTAGTACTACCAGGATGAACTGATAACGCTAAAGAATGTGCTTCAACCATCAACTCATTCTTCAACTCTGGAATATCCAAAACACATAGCCTCTCTCTATAATACAACACACCATTGTCATCAAGTCGGTGCATTGCATCCACTTTTCTTTCTCAACTTTCTTCTTTATTTGCATCAACTCATCATCCTCACTCTGTCTCGATGCACTCAACTCTCTCATCTGAGATCGAACACTAATATTGGCTAACATCTGATCCTCGATCAGATCCAACTATACTCGAAGCTCTCTCAATGCAAATAGAGACTCTGCTCCATAGGTAACCGAATAAGCATCCCCTTTTCCTTTCTGCTTAAAGCATCAGCAACAACATTTGCTTTTCTAGGATGATATTCGATTGTACAATCATAATCCTTTAGAAGCTCTATCCATCTCCTTTGTCGAAGATTCAGCTCTCGCTATGTTGTAATGTTCTTGAGGCTTTATGATCAGTGAAAATCTGAAAAGTCTACCCGTATAAATAATGATGCTAAACATCAAAGTATGAATAATTGCAGCTAACTCTAGATCATGAGTTGGGTAATTCACCTCGTGTGGTCTCAACTGACGTCAGGTATATGCAAATAACCTACCATGTTGCATCAATACACCACCCAATCTAACTGCAGATGCATCAGTATAAATGACAAATCCATGTTCCTATAAAGGTAACATCAACGCTGGTGCCTCAACCAATCTCTTCTTTAACTTGCAAAAACTTTCTTCGCATTTATCATTTCAATCAAATGAAACATTCTTCTACAACAAAGATGTCATCGGTCTAGCTATCTTCCAGAAATCCTCAATAAAATTACGATAATAACTAGCTAAAACTCCGAACCTCAGTAACTGTCTTCAGAGGCTATGATTCCTAAACTGATTTTATTTTACTTGGATCAGGTTTGACTCCCTCAGCAGAGATCACGTGTCGTAGAAAAACAACTTTTGACATCCAGAAATCACACTTGCTGAATTTAGCATGAAGCTCTTTTTCTTTCATTAACTTGAGCACAATCTTTAAATGTCTTCCATGCTCTTCTCTATCTCTCGAATACACCAAAATATCATCAATAGAGACAACAACAAACTGATGCAAATAAGGATGAAATACCTTATTCATTAATGCCATAAAGACCGCTTGTGCATTTGTCAATTCAAACGACATAATAATAAACTCGAAATGCCAATATCGAGTCCTAAAAGCTGTCTTCTCAATTGAACTGTCTCCAACCCTCAGCTGCCAATATCTCGATATAAGATCAATATTCGAAAACACAGTAGCTCCCCGCAGCTGATCTATCAAATCATCTATTTGTGGCAACAAATACTTATTTTTCACTTTCACCTTGTTCAACTGACGATAGTCGATACACAATTGCATACTACCGCCTTTCTTCGGCACGAATAACATAGGCACTCCCCAAGGTGAAACACTCAGGCAGATAAATCATTTATCCAACAAATCCTCTAGTTGTTTCTTCAACTCATGCAGTTCAACTCCTGCCATTCTGTAAGGTGCAATAGATATAAGTGTTGTGCCTAGTATCGTCTCTATCTGAAAATCAGCCTCTCGCTGTGGTGGTAATCCAGGTAATTTGCCTGAAAACACCTCAAGATAATCTCTAATAACCTGTACATCTCTTACCTCGAGTTTCGATTGATTCATATCATTCACTGATGCTAAATAAGCATAAAAACATCTTGAATCAATCTCGCAGCTACAACTACTGAAATCAGGCAAGTAGGAACAACTTTCCTCTCACCTACAATAACACTCGTCTCTCATCGTCAACCTCAATGACAACTTCTTTCGAGTAACAGTCGACCATAGCTTGATTTCTAGATAGCCATTCCATCCCAAGAATGATACCAAACTTAGCCATCCTTAAAACAATCAAATCTGCCATATACGTTGACTCTCATATCCTCAACTCACAGTGTTGTAAAATATGTCATACTATCATAGTACTGCCAGTAGGCATAGATACAGCAATAGTATACCCTATCTGCTCAACACTACCTCCTATCTTCTCTACAACACTCTTGCTAATAAAAGAACAAGTAGAACCTAGATCAATTAGTACTAAAGTATGATAAGTAAAAATAAAAATAGTACCGGTGATGACGTTTGGATCCTCTTCTGCTTCATCTTGGGTCATAACATATACTCTAGCCTGTGGTCATGACCCAGCTGGTGTCGCTGATCCACCAGCTCTAGTCACTTTACTCGGGCCACTAGCTCCATTCCTAGAAGCTGATCCATCTTTAGAAGTAGACACTGAACCATGTCTACCTCTACCTCGGCCATTGCCACTAACTGCTGTAGTACGAGCCTCACCTGTACTACCCTGTCTAGATACACTACCTTCTTGAGACCCTCATCGCTGTGGACAGTCCCTAACAAAATGTCCCGACTACTGACATCTATAACACAACTATCTCATGTCCCCGCCAGATGTATCTCTCAGGTAAATAAGAGGTCTAGGGCTCCCACCTCTAGTCCCTCTCTCAGGCTCTCTACTAGCACTGCCACTTGTATCCTGAGATGGTTTTGCATCTAACTTCTTTTTTTACGATTGCTGAGAACTAGAACTTGACGTCCTTTGTCACTTTTTCTCTTTCCTATTTTGCTATTTCTCACCCTCATTTTCCAATTCCTCTACTCTGAGAGCTGCCTCAATCAATATCTCACAATTACTCTCAAATTTGTCCCTTTTCTTTTGATCTATATCCATATCTTCTAGAGCATATCAAGACAGTCTAATGAACTCTACCTCGTAGTCCACCACTGACATCTCTTTATGTTTCAGTTCCAAGAACTCAATCTTCTTCTTCGTTTGATAATGTGAAGGAGTATATTTCTCAGTAAATCTCCTTCGAAAATCATCCTAAGTTAGCATAGGAGGATCTTTCTAACGATCAGGCACTGCTTCTCACCAGTTCAATGCTAATTTCTCTAAAAGAGAACTAGTATACCTCAATTTCTATTCTAGATTACATCGCATACGAGTCAATATCATCTCTGTATGCTTTAGCCAATCATCAACCTCAGCTAAAACTATGGTGCCCTCGAATAGCTTAGCCTATTGGTTTCGAACTTCTGCAAAGTTCTCATAGACATTCAAATTAGATTTGCTTCCTGACCCTTTTTCTTTCTCAAAGTCTATCACAATCTGACTCTCTCTTTGATTCTGCATCATCTTTTGCATCATTTCCCAGAATGGTCGGTGCATAGGGGTCATACAGGGGAATAGGCATCGTAGGTTGTGCATGCTGCTCTAGAGGTATAGAGGATTTTGATGCTCAACCATGCCCTCCTATAGAATCTCTAGACTCAGCTGCATGATTAGGCGATATACCATCTCCACGCTCCATAATACTATTATAAAAAACTGTGTCAAACATTTCAGTTTTTAAAATCAACACAAATAATTGTCCCAGTTATTGGCATAGTTCACAGAGAATTTAATCCCTGCTCTGATACCACTAAATGTGAAGCTCAAATTTTTAAAACGAAATTTTCAATTTGAACTCACTTTTAAAATAAGAATAATAATAACCAAACATTTCTTTTATAAACATACGTCGGCCCAAAACATAGTTATACACATACACGCGTAAAGCAACCTAATTTGAAAATTTATTTAAACTACATATATACATAGTATAAATAATATGAAATGCAAAAAAAACTGAAAAAGACATCTCTGGAGCCGGACCTCACTCACATATCACAAGAAGCCTCTAATCACAGCAAATCTGGTCCACTTGACGTTACTTACGATTTGCACATCATTTAAACAATGAAAGTGGTCAACTATAAAGATATACTTAGTAAGTAAATCACAATTCATTAATAATAAATGAAATACAGGGGAACAGCACGGGTCATGCTAAATGAACATGAGGGCGTGCTCAAGTCAACTTCTTAGGCAACACATCATGCCAAAACAACATGAGTCATGCTCAAGTGTCATTCACTAGGAAACACGATCGTGGCAACTATGAACATGATATTGTACTCAACATATTTTCCCAGATTATCTAGCTACACGAAGGCGTGCTAGTAAGCAAGAGGGCATGCCAAGATTCTGTTTTAGTTATTAGATTTCTAATTTCACATTGTTTAAGTATTAGTTGTCTTTCCTTTGTTTCATACCATTTTAGTACATCAAACATAATCTACGTACACTCATATCAACAATTTAACTTACATAAGAGTCAAATCAATCACAAAACACAACATACTCTTAAGAACCATACCATGTATTTAAGCACATAAATTCATCAAACATATAAGCTCACACAAAATATTCCATGTCCAACATTCACAGATACATAAACAAGAATAACATGCCATCATAAATGCCACAATCACATGTATGCATATCAATAAGTAGAACACACATATCCTTCTAAAGATGAATGTCTGAGGCTTATATCTCTCCAATAATCGACCTCAAAGGCCACTTCCATAAAGGCCAAATCTCATTAACGATCACGAGGACCACGACCGTAAAGCCCACATACTATAATCGACCATAAGCCCACAATATTACCATCGAGCATAAAGGCCATCATCATAAGTATGCTCACACATGCTGCTCAAAGCAAACACATGCTTCAATAATCATCGTGAACGTCATACATACACGATAACGGCATGTAGCCAAACGGAGCATGTAATCAATCATATGTCAATACAAAATCAACATTTGGTCAACATCATACCTATACAAATCCAACATCATATTAACTTATATTCATTTCTTCCTTAATGTCCTTTTTAAGCTAGTTAAAGCTTTTTAATGAATTAAGTTTAAGGAAAATACCTAAGTGTTCTAAATCTTATATCGTAAGTGTAAAAAAACCACTTACACCGAAACACGTGCAAGTCACACTGCTTTCGCCGACTAATTTCTCGAGTCAAAATCGTCTAGATCCTCCTAGACCATCAAAACAATTCATAATCAGTCGTTCATTCTACTCATACTAGATCCTTCAATCCTAATTATAATTCCATCAACTAAACAAGGCAATCCAACCTCAAACTAATCAAAATTCAGCAAGTATCATCATCAACCAAGCGATACAAAGTACAAATCTTTACCTTGACTGACTTGGATGACTAATTCTTACAAGAATTTATTGTTTCTTGCCTCTCACACAATTCTGAACTGAAGATTAGGGTTTTTTTCACCAGCTGCTAGGGTATTTACTCTGTTTTGTGAATGAATTGAATAAGAACAGATTACTTGATATCATTCCAATCAACACGACCTCGAGCACTGGTCCTACCGTGCATTTCTCAACACTGAAGGGTTTCTAACGTGTTTAAAACTTTTGGCAGCGGAATAAACACAAGAAATACACGTGAAACACCCAAGAACAACATAAGATCAGCCAAAACACATGCCATATAATCAGTTTAGATCTAGGTTAAATAAAATCG
>CANYCX010539335.1:0-13104 GCA_948193385.1 Breynia disticha f. nivosa
ATTCCTCATAAATGAAGGCAAGTCATGCATCCTCAAGCCATATATAATTCCCAATCATACCGTAGGCACTTAATGGTTCCTCATCATACATTAATTGTTCCCACATTATCATAAATATGCACATCCTTTCACACGACCATCTTGTGGCATCAACCATCACATAAATCACGAATAACCAAAGTTAAGCATTCATAAAGATGCACATACACATTTCATTCTTCCTTCAAAGGGGCATATAGCACACAAGCATATTGAGTCCCATTCAACACAAAATAAGTCATAGCAAGTGTTATTCATCCATACAAGTTATCATAGTAGATCATTTCACATCAAGTAAAACATATCAGTCATTTTTATAATTCCAGCAATGAATAACGTATGTTACCCTAACAGTAACGTACATTATTCCACATTAAAGTACGTTATCTACACGTATAACGTATGTTAATGCCCAACAGAAGCCATCTGTCCACAATTAGCTCAAATCCGAGACTTAGGCATTTTTCACACCATTCAAGAATACAGATCAAGCATTTTAATCCTTTTAATTCAACCATTTCTTAACTCTTATGACAACACAATATTCAAGCAATTCAAACACTTCCCAACTCAAGCACCTAACCGATTTAATTCACCACAACACATTTCTATACCATTTCCATAGATTTCACATACGCAGAATTCAAGAATACCATTCATTGTATCATACATTTTTTCATTCTCACACAACAAATGACACATTTGTGACATTTACTTAACCAAACAAAGATTAACACCTCCATAGCAAGAGTCAAGAACACTTACCTCGCACTCCAAGAACCGATTCATCGCCCGATCCTCGATTTGGGTTCCGAATGTCAACACCTACACACATTAGATCACATTTACTACCATTTAACATATAATGAGCCAAATTTTAACCTTTTATACTATTTTCCCCAAAATTCCCAAATTCCTTACAAACCCTAAATCTTCCTCCCTCACCAAATCTCATGTTTTTAGGTTAATGGTTTATGGAATCATAAACTACAATGAAAACCCATTAAAACCCAAGAAAATGCACCTATTTTCCATCACATTTCAGACTAAGAATGAGGATCTTACCTCCTTCCCATTTTGCCTTTACCCTAGAATAGAGAGGAATTGATTGAAGGGTAGAATCGCTGTTAATCTGATGTTGTTGTGATGTTTGTTGGTAGGTTTGGTGTTTGGGAAGGCTTGGGAATGGTGTGTGGAAGTTGAGAGAGAATTTGGAGGGTTGGGGGTTGTTTTTTCCCCAGTTTGGCTTATTCTCGGCCTTTTAATGACATGTCTAGGCCCCCGATAATGTATGTTTATTTTAACAATTAACGTATGTTAACAAAATTCAGTTTCTGGGAAAATAGATGGAATAACGTACATTATTCCCCAATTAACGTACGTTATTCATGATTTCATTTGAATAACGTATGTTAAGTGTCACTTAACGTACGTTATTTGCATGCAGACTGCTCTACTTATCATTTTCCGACTCTTTTCGATTCCTGGCCTATGTATTCTTAGGTACACATAATCACAACTTATTTTAAACATTATGTCAAATTAATTAACATCAGTTAACATTGAATTAGACCTTATTAAACACTCAAATATAACACAAGTATACACTTAATCATCATGCATTCATCATTTCATTTTATTATCATTTCCAATCATTTACCATCAATGCACAACCAAAAACATCACATAACTTTCAAGGCCTATCAAACAACTTCACAATCTCTCAAATCTGAAACAATTATACATTATCTCATCATTTATATTTTTATTCAAGAATATGAACATTCATTACTTTGGTTTCAACCACAGCTCACACAACTTTCTCTGCACATGCAAAGAACCAAACATCACACACACAGCTATTTCATTCCCTTCATAATCATTATTTATATTTAAAATGGACGAATTTTTGGGGCGTTACAGCTAATTTTATTCCCATTTACATTAAGGAATAAAGCAAAATTTTGGTTGTAGTTTCCTCTAGACACTCTATCATGACAAGGAACCAGTTGGCTGAGAATTTTCTATAGAAATATTTCCCACTAGTTAAAACTATGAAGTTAAGGAATGATATTTCCTCATTTGTTCAATAAGAAGAAGAGTTGCTATATGACACATGAGAGCGATTCAAGGAACTCTTGAGAAAAGGTCCGCACCATGGCCTTCCTGTCTAGATGTAAGTACAAAATTTTTACAATGGATTTAGTGCAAACACTAGACAGATGATATAGGCAACAACAGAAGGAACATTGAATAACAAAATACTGGAAGTTGCATAAGAATTGATTGAAGAGATTACCATAAATAATTACCAGTGACATTATACTAGAGTAAAACTTTTCACACCTGTTGGGATGTATGAAATAGATGCAGTGACAACTCTTACAACATAAGTGGAGCTTCTAAACAAGAATATTGTTAAGTTGTCAATAAAGCAACATGTTACTCAAGTATCCCAGTGTGAAATATGTGGGAGAGGCTACAGTAGTCAAGAGTGTGTGGATATTGTTAATTATATGGGAAATAACAACAATTAGAAAATGTAGAATAACCCATATCGTAATAGTTACAATCAAGGACAAAACATCCTAATTTTTTTGGGGTTTGGGTTTGACATAAATGGACTCGTGTCGTACTTAGCCACTAGGATTCCAGCGAGAGCTATTAATTTTTGACACGATACGTTTACACAACACGACACGACACATTCTTTAGAGGGTTTGGGTTTGACATAAATGGACTCGTGTCGTAAACGTGTCAACCTACTTATGACACACGAAAACTAAGCATGTTCGTGTCATAATCGTGTTGACAAGTTTATGACACGATTAACCTGTTTAAGATAAATAGATAATTGTGTCGTGTAATGATAGGACTTATTGACAATAGTAGATAGTAACCCTAAAAATTCACTTACAAGTCACAAGTCTCATTTTCACTTGCAGCTGCAGCACTCCAACTCCTCTCTTCAACTATCTCTTAAGCTTCCACAAGTACCATCGCTGCAAGCATGTAGCCAATCCAACCATCCTACTCCATCACTTAAACTATATGTCTGAAACTGCAAGTTCTTTTTCTAATTCTTCTCTTAAAGATGTTCAAAATTAGAGTTATTTTAGAGTTTTCTTGTGCACAAATTAAGAACCCACTTCCATTCTTCCCTTGTGCAGATAGTTGTTGTGTCGACAAAGCAATCACAATGGTAGGTGGTTATTATGTTTTTCTAAAAATTATTTCCATTTGCTGAATTCCTAAGTAGATACTGATATATGTTTCCCTATTAATTTTTGTGATATGATTATGTGAATGAATTTAATGTTAAGAGTTGTAGACAATGAAGAGGCTCGATGAGCTTTTGTATTTGAGAGAAAACTGAAGAGATAAAGGCATCAATGTAAATCATTCACCTATTCTTTTTTGGTGTTAATATTTCTTGAAAACAAATGTTACTAGTTACTTGTTAATTTGGGCGAGACAATATTGTTCATATATTCTTATTAGTGTTAATCTAAATTTATCTACATTCCTTTTATTTTATTTTGTTGTTTTTATAGATTGTAAAGAATAGGATGTTGGAGAATTGACTAAAATAGCAAGCTCAAATGTGTTGTTCAAGTTAATATTTTTAATATTATTTGATTATTTATGAATTTTGCAAGTAATAACTTTATTAAACTATTAATTTTTATTATTCGTGTCATGTCATGTCGTATCGTGTTTTGCATTGTAATTGACAGGTTAACTTGTCAATGTAACCTCTATTATATTTAATCGTGTCGTATCGTGTCGACACGCTTAATAAACAGGTCGTGTTTGTGTTTGAAAATTTGACCCCGTTTAATAAACGTATCGTGTTCGTGTCACGTGTAATCGTGTCACATGTAATCGTGTCAATAGAGTATGTTGACACGACACGAACATGACATACATACACGTTTTGGCAGCTCTAATTCCAGCAGCAGTAATTAGGAGAAATAATATCTAGATGGGAGGATTTATTGACAAAGTTTGCGCAAGCCTCAGAAACATGATTTACACAATTAGAGAGTGAGGATAAAAATTAGTCAACTATAATGCGTAATTTAGAGAATCAAGTTGGGCAATTGGAAAAACTAATGTCAGAAAGAGCACAAGGTTCCTTGCCAAGCAACATTGAAGTCAACCTGCGTGAACATGTTAATGCAGTTTTTTGTGTAGAGGATTGTTAGTTATGAACAGAGTGTAAGAGCATCAAAACCACGTCGAGAAGCTTTAAAGAAACCATTATTGCTCAGAGAATATAAGCCTCACATTCCTAACCCAACTAGGGTTAGATAGTGGGGTGAGACTAAAAGTACACCTAAACAATTATCAATTAACTCACCTCTTGTAAAATCTATGGTGTAGGTAGCCAAAGATGGACAAACTAGTTTGGACAAGTCAGTAAGTGAGAGAAAGTTAGAAGAGCTAAACAAGGAGACTTTCAAAGAGGAGAGCACTAATATTATCAATAGTAAATTACCAAAGAAACTGAAAGACCCAGGTAGTTTTTATAGTCCTTGTACTATAAGTAATTTGACTGTTGAGAAAGCTCTTATAGATTTAGACATTTTAGTTAATAATATGTCGTACTCATTATTTAAACACTAACATTTAGGAGAGCATTAGCCGACACGAATGACACTGCAGTTGGCAGACAGGTCATTTATGTATCCATTTAGAATTGTCAAGCACAAGCTAGCTAAGATTGGTGATTTTATTTATAGAATTGATTTTGTCATACTGATTGTGAAAGAGGATGAAGAGGTGCTTTTAATGTTTGGTAGGCCATTTTTGGTCACAACAAGGACACTTATTGATGTTAGTCATGGTAAGCTTGTGTTGATAATGGAAATCAATGAAATAGTTTTGTGTAATTCTATTGTGAAAAAAGAGACAGTTGAGATTAATGATGATATATGTTTTAACGTTAACGTAGTCACACTTGTGCCAGATTTTATGCAGGAAAGTTATTGCAAGATACCACCACCACCACCGTCGTCAGGTATGACAGAACAGATTGCAGAGATGAAAAATCTAACACCAAGGGTAATTATTCATAGTTACAAAGACCGTGGGAGAGTCCATGAATGAGACTTAAAACCACTAGACATATGGCTCTTTTAAAAGGCTAGAAAACACCACTTTGGTACTCTAAAGAAAATCAAGACCAAGGGTAACACGTACGGTAATTTGCCTATATTTATCTAATTACGTAAAAGAAGCATTTGTTGGGAGGCAACCCATCGTTTTAAGTTTTTGCAAGTTTTGTTTTGTTTTGTCAAGTTTTTCTCTGGAGTCAATGTGTGCATTGACAATTCTTATGTGAAATACTAATTTATGTGTGAATGAAAATGGATTTTTATATCAAGGTTGAGAAAGTTTTGGGGGTTCTGACGAGTGTGAGAACATTGTAAGTCTGTTCTGAGCTAAAAACACAAAACATGTATGTTTTTCGTGTACTGGGCAACTACACAGATATGAGTGTGTCTGTATACATTTTTGCTTGTGTCTGTGTACTTGTCACATTACTCATGTACATATTACAACATGTTACACAGACACAAGCGTGTCCATGTACCTTGAGCCTATGACCGTGTAATGGGTCATTTGGCTGTGTACCTTTATTGTGCATTCACAACTACCTCCACTCAACAATCACACATACCATTTCCTTCCAAAACCAAAGTCCACTCTTCACACCACCATGCTTCTGCCAACATAATCACCTTACCTACCTCACTTTCCCTGCAGACACCCTTCATCCATTCTTCACATCCTTCATCCTATATCCTTCAACAACCAACTGACCAGCCTCCAACCTCGAACACTCTAAGCCACCAATGCATCGCTCCCTTCTCATACCCACGCACGCTCTCCTCTTCATCACACACAACCACACAGTCCAGCCTCCATCTTCACAGTCCCCTACACTCAACACTCATCACAACGCCACTTGGTAACACCTTAATACACGCACAATCAAATTTCATTTTTTCTTCTCGTTTCAGTATTCTTATCTAAACTAAACGTAAGGGCTTTGAGATTTGTGATATTTTGGATGGACTTGTAGCAATTTTTGTATATTTTCATGTTAATTGGTTGAATTTATTCATAATATTTGCCTTGGCATTATTTATTTAGCATAATTTGGGATTATTGAGTATGGACATGTTGAGAATTTGTTGAGATATTGCTGAAAATTAGGATGAATTGAGACATTTTGGCATACATATTACTATTTTGTGAGTTTTTACATGAGTGTGGGTGATTCTATTTAAGTTTCATGATAAAAATTTGGCCTATACTTATTGTATTTTAAGTGTTCGATAAAATGTCTCTACGAAGTATGCTTGGGAAATATGATCTCGGAACTTCATTAAGCTTATCTATATGTTTTTTGCACTAAGTACCAATTTTCATGGACCATTAATACACTTGTTCAAAATTAGTTTTAAGAGTAAAGTGTCATTTTTCTTTGAGATTTATAGTTTTATTAAATTTTATTCGAGTCGCTAACTTAGAACGATTGTTGTTTTATTTGACATTGACTGTAGGATGTCTTTCTTTAGAAAGAATAGGTCAAAGACATATGGATCCTCCTACTCACATAGGGCTGAATCACCGTCGTACCCTTCTACTATAGAGCGATTGCTTATTAATATCCCTATTGAGGAGTAGCAAAAACTCCAAACTCTACAAGTGAAGCCTTTTATTGGGATAGGCAGTATCGATTGGGAGGTTTCAGGCACTCTTAGTGTGACACCAATTTTTAAAAACTCATTTTTAAATAAACCTTGAAATTCGCACTCTATTTTTTTTTCTTTTAAAAGCATAAGTATAGAAAAATGAAAATGGAAACTTAACTTTTCCCACAACATCAAATACAAACCCGAGTGTAACAAAACATCAATATGTTTTAAAATGCAGAAGCAAATGGAAATCAGTTTATATGCTCTGTTTGACATTTTCATAAATGTTAAAGTTATACATGTATGTAAAAACAACACAGCCAAACCCAATGGAGCTTGACCTTCAAAAAGTATCACACTGGTAGCCCTGCCGAATAGTCGTCCTGTATATCTGTCACTCTGCACACATATACACAGCAAAATAAAGGGTGAGTATATAGAAATACTTAGTAAGTGAATCCATATAGTTTATTATGCTGAATGCGCAGGGGAACCTTTGGCCTCCACGGGCTAACCTCCACACAGTTATAATTATATCCAAATCATAATCATCACTTAGCCTATCATAAGCAAAATAATATTTCGAGTATTTTGCATAATCAATCACAAGACAATCAAGCCATATCAGTTTACATTCAACCACTATAACTCATATCTCTTTCTTTTAAAACATAAGCCTCGCATTGTCATCAATCCAAGCAAATCAACATAAAATCCCACAAAGTATACAATTGGACATAAAACATATAACAGATTCTCATTCATCAAACTCATTCAAGAACACATATCATTCAAACACGAATCATCAGGTCATGATTCATAATAATGCATAACCATCCAAATTTAACACAATCTACATCACTAAATCAACGTACACATGCCCAATTACAAGTCAATCTCATATCATAACCATCACTCATTCATATTCAGGCAAATCCATGTATGTATAACAAATGCAAGTGCAATGCTAGTGCATTGTCCACACATATATACCCCGGGGTCTAAAACATCGGGTCTAGCCCAGCATCAACTCATCGAGCTCTCGTTCTGTATCAAATCATCAAGACTTGCCCTGCATCGAGCTCTCGCTCGGCATCAAATCACAATTGGGCTAATCCCCCATTTTTTTCTCATAGTTAGGCTAATCCCCCATTTTATCACAATTCATTGGGCCTTGCCCGACATTGAGCTCTTGCCTGGTATAAACATAACACCAAGAGTCGAGCTCTTGTGTTTTCAAACATCTAGGCTATTCCCCCATTTTATCACATGTGAGCCATAGGCTCCCGTATCTCAATGCATGAATGTACATGTGCTCATGCCAACTCAATAATGATATGTATGAATGCAATTTCATGCAATTCATCTTAATTTTCTCAAAACATATGCACATGAATGTTCCACAATCATCCATACCACAATATCAATCAACGTATTCACAACCGCCAACTCATGGCATCACCATCATTCACATATGTAACTCCAAAGAGAGTTCAGCACATAATCCATAAAAACATTCATATCGTGCATATGACAATGTAACATGATTCACCACATCATTCTCAATTATATAATCACATATACATATACGGCCAACTCGGCCCAAGCAATCACTAAATCATACGGAACCCTCATAACATACATTAGAAAGTTCAAACATTTTCATTATAAGCTTTATGCTTATGTTCATACCACACTTAATGTAACGCCCCGAAAATGCTACGATAATATTACGAGAACTCGACAGAAAAATCCATAAATCTGGTCAGAAACGGCCAGGGAACGACCAGCTAGGCAGTTCCTCACGACCGTTTGGCTTCTTAGAGAGTGGGAATGACCACTGAGAACTGCCAGGTGGTCGTTTCCCATGGACGTTCGACCTTTCTAGAGGTCGAATTAAAACACGCATTTTTGCTTGTGTAAGAAAGAGGAAACATTTAAACCGAACACTAAACCTTCCCAACTCATTTCTCTCAAACCCTGGCCCAAAAAACACCTTCCCACACCCTCCCAAACCTCAAATCTTACTCCTAACAAGTAGAGACTCGTACATTCTCTCCGAAAACACCAACCACACGAGCTATAGGGTTTGTGGACGAGTTTGACGAGGTAAGTTCTTATTTTTAAGGAAAATGTGTGTTATTTGAGTGGGTTTTTATGGGGTTTTATTGGGTTTTGTGTGAGGATCGAAATGGTAAGTGTGGTTGGCTCACATTGCAAGTTTTAAAGGTGTTTGAGAATCTCAGGGTTTTAGGAAGTGTAGGAAAAAGGGTTAGTGAATGGAAATGTGGTAGGTAGAGTGATTAATGAGGTTAATATGGTTTGTAATGCGTGTAGGTATCGCAGTTTGGGATTTGAATTGGAGAATAGGCAAGGAGCTTGATCTTGGGTCCAAGGTAAGTGTGTTCAACACTTACGAATCGTAGTATTAGCTTCGTTTTGGATAGGATTACGTTGAGAATGGTTGTTGCTCGTATGTTGATTTAATTGAATTCGTAAAAGATGAGTTAAACTTAAACTTGTTAAAAAATGGTGTTATGAGAATAGTATGGACTTAAATGACTAATGTGATGTTTATGTATTGCTTGGTATGTGAGTTTGGATTATATGTTATAAGAAAAGAATAAGGTAATGTGATTGTTTTGAAATTGAATTGAGTGATTATGATTTGTGTGGTATGAAAGAAATACGGATGTTGGCCATTGGTGTTTTGGTGTTATAAGTATTGATGATTGTGAGTTTGGAAAGTAAATACAAATTGTGAGTAATAAGATGATGAGTGATATTGTTAATGAGATATGGAAATGTTGATTAATATCATTGGATGTTAAATTTAGGGATTTGCCAACCGAGCAAAAGCTCAAGATATATGTGGGGATTTTCCAAAAAAATCGAGCAAAAGCTCAAATGTGAGGATTTGCCAACTATGAGAGTGGACTCTCTCACACGAGTTATAAGACCCCGGGGCATGCATTTAGTGTAGATTGCATTAGCACTACATGAACTATGCATTTGTGTGAATCTTTTGGTTTTGGTTTGGATAAGAGAATGGAAGTGTATGTGCAATGAAATTGAATCTATGCTTGATGGTTTGGAATTATGAGATGGTTATGAATTGGTTGTTGTAAGTGTGTGTTGGATATTGATAAATGGAAATGGCATGATTGTGATTGGTTAGTGCGTGTATGTGCTTGGAAATAATGACCTAAATGTTTTCTTGAGGCTTGAAAGGATTGAAATGTGTAGTGCATTCTGTTCTATTTTTCTACAGGTGAGAACGGTCAGGGGAACGACCAGGCTGGCCATTTCCCATGGGCGTTCCTCATGAATTTCTGTCTGGCAGTGCCAAACGGCCAGAGGAAACAGCCAGGAGGCCGTTTCCCTTACCCGTTTTCCTTGTTCTGACTTCTAAAACAATGGATTAATTAAGAGGTGTTTGAGTTGTATGTTTTGTGTATCGTGTAAAAGACCTAATATATATTATAATTGTGTGGAGGTTAGGCTGTGGAGGCGAAGGTTCCCTTACGCATATAGCATAATAATCTATAAGGATCGCTTACTGAGTATTCTTAATACTCACCTTCTATTTTGCTGTGTAAATATGTGCAGAGCGACAGTAGCGTGGTGCAGGACTGTTCTTTTGGGTAGAGCGCGTACGTGTGATACTTGCAGCAGTTAAGCTCTTAGTGGATGTTTGGATACATCATACTTTTGCATTTTGTATAGACTATAGCCATACACATGATAGTATAGGCTTGGCATTTGCATTGTTTTAAACTGAAAACCATTAGCTTTCGCATTTTCATGTTGACTTGTATTTTGGGCCGGTTTAAACGAGACGCATGTATGCCATTCTTCTATATATATTGATACATATTTCTACTCTCATTTTCAATGGTGTTCTTATTATTATAAAAAAATGGGTGCGAAAATTTAGGTTTTTCGAAAAACGAACTTTGTAAAAATGGGCATCACACTTAACATCTCGTTCACACATTTCCATATATGTTTATTCTTTTCTCTAAGCCATTTTCCACATAATTCACATACATAAATCATGCAAGATTAGGTGTTCATATCCATACCATTCATACGGGCCATTTATATAACCCTTAACGTTCTCGCATACAATTCTTTAAGTATTTAAATCAAGGAACCAACCCGTATCAATTAACCCCTCTTAACTTTCCAATTTAATCAAACAGAACAGGGGGAATGGCCAAGTAGAACGGCTAGCTTGGTCGTTCGGCCCTGTCTGGCCAATTTACATAGGGAACAGCCATGGGAAACTGCTAGCCTGGCCATTCCCTTGGCCGTTAACACCTGTATGGACAGAATAGATAACATTTCAACCATTAAATAATTTTAAGCCTTTAAGCACACTTTTAGGCCATTTTTTTCCAAACAATACACACTTTATCTCATCACAAACATGCCATTAATCCACATCCTTATACACTTGGAAGCCACCATTTCATAAGTCATTCGCATAAGTTCAACCAACCGACACACTTTTAATCACATTGCATATATACATCAATTTTTTATATACTTACTTTTCCTATTCTAAACCAATCCATATGGCAATGCAAATGTATATATATATCATGATACAATTCAATATTCCCAATCCCATTTCACAAATTACACAATCACTATTTTATATGACAACTAAATCCATCATCAAACCATCACACATTATCAATATTTCATAGCATAAAAACACCATTTTTATACTTCCAAACAACTCACTTACCTATCCGATTCATTACAAAGTGCATTGATAAAACCTTACCATTATAATTCAAGCATCACAAATTACATACACAACATTCTACATGTCCATAATCAATTCCATATAAAATTTCATAAGCTTTTAGTCACTCAATAACACTTACGGTTACCAGTTACCATACAGAGGCACAACCTCCTAAAGTAAGTGTCGAAAAATGCACTTACCTCAAAATTTACGCAACCGGTCTCGGCTCAACCTCGCTCTGACATCCCAAACACTATCCCCTACACAAACCAAGCCACATTTTACTCTCTACACTCAATTTCAACTCAATTTCAACTTCCCAATACCTTTCCCCCATAAACCCCTAATTTCCTAACCCTTAAAATCGCAAAACTTCCACCATTCTCATAAGATGAACCATTACAAACACTCATTTCACTCAAAAATTTATAGGGTTCAAGAGCTTACCTCGCTGGAAAACCGTAGAAAATTCTAAGGCTTGTGTAGATTCTAGTTCCATAGCAAAATGTATGAGTTTTTATGTGTGGAGGGCAAGATTTTGATGTTTGGAAAGGTTGGAAAGGTGGTTTTCAAGCTTGGGGTCGAGAGGAAACGGTGGGAAATGTTTAGGCTCGACTAATATGGTTTTTCTATCTCTTCTCTTTACAAACATGCTTTTTAATTAGTATTTCGGCAGCCAGAATGGCCATGGGAAACGACCTCTGGCAATTCCATACGACCGTTCACAGCTAAACAGCCATGGGAACACCCTCTTAGTCGTTGCATGTGGCTGTTCCTAACTGAGCGGCGAGGGGAAACAGCCTCCTGGCCGTTTCCTGTGGCCGTTCCCAGCCATTGGAACGTCAAACTTCCGTCGTTTTCGCACGATTCAAGTTCTATTTGCTCGTCGACTTTTGGGAACATTTTTTAGGCATTACACTTAGATTAGAACAACGGGTGCAACATTTTCTAAAAGGTAACAATTGGAAGTTGGTATTTATTCATGGTGCATACCATCACCCTGGAGGTACTTTCCTCCATTTAGTCTCTAAGGCAGTACTATTCCTATGTTGATCTGACATCGATATTGTAACATCCTCGTTTTAAAATCGTAAGATTAATGAGATAATTAAACTGATTAATAAATGTAATAAATTATGGATTAGATTGAAAGGAGAGATTAATTGAAGATTGAAGGTCGGTTAATACGAAATATTTATTAAGGAGAAAAGTTTAAAAACAAAATAAATAAATAAACATAATAAAATAAAAAAATTAATAAAATAATAAAATAATAAAAAAAAGGTTATATAAGCGGTGGAATTAGAGGAAAAGCTCCCAGAATCTTTTAAAACTTAGAAAATAAAGAGAGAAGCTCGGGAGAAGAAGAAACAGAGGGAGGAGAGAGAAATTAGAGAGAGAAAGTGAATATCGAGCTAGGAAACGAGTTTGAGATATAGAATCGATCGTAATCTCGAGCCGGGAACTTATCGGTATAAGCAAAACAGGTAAATTTCAAAATTTACCGTAAATTTTTACGAGTTTAAATATTGAGGTTTTCGTATAATCGAGTCTAAATTAGAAATTAAGCTAGGAAAATGATTTGAGATATTAAAT